>JARVJO010000165.1:3433264-3496300 GCA_031762555.1 Cynodonichthys magdalenae | reverse complement strand
CAGCTGAAAAAACTTGGACAATTTTTTTGTGTTGACCAGTGTAATAGACAAAGCATTTTCTCTTTTTTTTAATCTAATTTTATTTCCTGCCAAATATCACTTTCACAGATGTAAAATTTCCAAAATATTTTTTTTCCTTTTTTTAAATTTATTTATTTATTTTGTGATCTCTCTTTATTTGGAATGTTGTTTACCTTACATTGTTTCATTTTTTATGACTGTCATAATGTGTCGTTACCATATAGTTACAGCTGTACTTGTTAAATTTAAGGATTCACTCAAGTTCTGTTTTATTTAATTGATTATCATTTTGTGAACCACAGCAGACACTAAATACAAGAAATCTCTTTATATCAATATTAGAAATGCATGATCTTGTATTTCACAGATCTGCATTGGCTTAACCATGATTTTTTTTTAAATAATTCACTTCATTTGAGTATAAAACATCCATCCATCCATTATCTATACCCGTTTCTTCCTTTCAGGGTCACTGGTGCCCATCCAGCCGTCACAGTGCGAGGGGCGGGGTACACCCTGGACAGGTTGAAAGTCCATCACAGGAACACAAATAGAGACAAATGAGACAGACAAACATTCACTCTCTCACTCACACCTAGGAACAATTTAGAGTTATCAATTAACCTAACAGTCGTGTTTTTGGTCTGTGGGAGGAAGCCAGAGTGCCTGGAGAAAACCCACACAGGCACAGAGAGAACATGCAAACTCTACCCAGAAAGGTCCCTGGGCCGGGATTTTGATCCGGCAACCTTCTTACTGGGAAGCATCAGCTCTACTAACTGAGCCACAGTATAAAACATTGCCAACAAAATTGCATAATTAATGACATTCAAAATTGTTGAAGCACTAACAACAAACTGTCATAAACTGTGAGACAAAGTCTAATCCGTCCACTAGAGGGAACCAAAATACAACTCATCTCCTGTAAAACGTTCAGTTGATCAATGGAAAAACATTTTTTGTTTGTTTGCTTCTTTGTTTATTAGTTTGTGGGCCAAGTTATCAGAGGGATGTTTTGTTACCTCATATAAAGAAACTGGCATTTGATCAAGCTTGTTTTTGATCATCTTGGATTTTTCTGTTTCACAAACACTAAACTAGACCAAAGAGGATCAGCTGGTTGTACAATGGCTCGCTAAAACACAGTCACTACCTGGATTTAACTAAGATCTATGATGTGGGGTTGCTGCAGTTGGTCAGGTCTCGGTTCAGCAATGGATTGTTTCTTCCCAGATGGCACGGGCATATTCCAAGATGACAATGCCAGAATTCATCAGGCTGAAATTAAGAAAAAGTGGTTCAGAGAGCGAGACATCATTTTCACACATGGATTGGCTCCACGAAGTCCATTGAGAATCTTTGGGATGTAGACCAGACTCTACCATCATCAATGCAAGATCTTGGTGAAACATTAATGCAACACTGGATGAAAATAAATCGTGTGACATTACAGAAGCTTATCGAAACAATGCCACAGTGAATGTGTGCCGTAATCAAAGCTAAAGGTGGTCCAATGAAATATTAGAGTGTGTGACCTTTTTTTTTTGTTGCAACTTTTTTGGCCAGGCTACTTTATTGTCTACTTTATTAGACATAAGACAACAAATCTCATTAATGGGGTTGTGAAATCCCCATCTAATCTTCATCTCATATTAATAATCTTATTGTTCCATATTTTCCTAACAGAGCAATTCACTCTCAGACTGCAGGTTTACTTGTGGTTCCTAGAGTTTCTAAAAGTAGAATGGGAGGCAGAGCTTTCAGTTATTAAGCTTCTCCCTTATGGAACCAATTTCCAGTTTCTGTCCATGAGGCTGACACTCTGTCTGCTTTTAAGACTAGACTTAAACTTTCCATTTTGATAAATCCTATAGTTAGGGCTGGTTTGTGTTTCCTTACCTATCTTTATGCTGCTATAGGCTTAGACACATTTCCACACTCTGCTGCTGTCTTGACACACTCTAGATTCTAGGAAATGTTAGTAATTGGCATAACACAATGTACTCTATACATGAATAATGGGAATGAATTGACTACAATTGAGTTTTAATCTGAATAATTTATAGAGTTTTTTAAGCAGGATGTGTGGTACTGAGGCAAAGGACAGCAGGTAATAATGCTCTCCATCGAACTGATTGTTAAACAAGAAAGAAACAAATCTGAGTCTGCGATCACTAATTCCACTTTGATGGATCTCATGATGCAGCACATCTGTTGTGACAAAGCTGTTTTCCATGGCGATCTTCTGTGACAACATGCCAACCATAAAACCTTAGTTGGTCAACGTGCATTCTGCCTCACTCCTCAACCGGAGCTGACGCTGATGTGGTCTGACTGAAAACAGGGCGAAGAAAGTTTTTTACAAAACAGGCATGGAAACGCTTTTGATGGCCAAAAAGAAAAAGAAAGAAAGAAAACAATATTTAGTGCAAGCTGCAGTCCACATGCTGCTTTGAGCCTAAATGTTTTCCCCAGAGAGATACCACCAACTGCATCTGCTGTATTTATGCAACGGCAAGATAAAAATAACCTCACACAGAGCAGAAAACTTGTAATTGTGGCTTCAGAAGAGAATTATTTTAGAGATGTTTTTCAAAGTGGGGAGAAAGACTGTGGAAAAAAGTTAATTTCTTGAAAAGAACAAATTTACCAAACAGGCCACTAATGTTCTTTTTATAAAATATATTTCATCCATTTATATGCTTAGAAGTCAAATACCCACTTTATTCACTCTCACACACCAATACAGTAAACATGTTAGGAGCAATAAAATATCAGGACAGAAGAAATTAATCTGGTTTTGTCAAGTTCTAAAATGATTCAAATATTACCTGAATTGAGGAAAAACACTCGACAAATGTCATCAAATAGCTGTGGAAAGCTGCATCCACAGTATTTAAGAGGTTCAGTGTCAGCCAGGTGTTATTGATGTGTTGGGAATTTTGTGATTTTTCTGCTCTACATGTTAGTGTCCACCAATCTGAGAAAGGTCAAAGGTCATTTTCAAACTTTTTGGAGTCAATCGTTCTACAGAAAGAAAGAAAATTCACAAGAGGAAAACCTTTAAGGCAGCTGCCAATCTTCCCAGTAGTGGACATCCAGGAAAATAAAAAAATTAAAAAACACCCCAGGTCAGACTGTTCAATGTTCAAAGGACTGAACTCTGTCACAACCACTACAAGCCTCAGTTAGCAGGTTAAAGGTCACAGTTAGAAACAAACCAAAGAAGTCTTGTTTGGAAGGGCTGCAGTAGAAAACTTCTTCTCTATATAAACAACATGGCAGCACAGCTTATGTTTGTCAAGTCTCATTTGAATGATGAGAGTATGATACACCCACTGGATTTTACTTGAGTTCACTCTTGCAAAAATTATAAAATAAAAGTTGCTACGCCATTCGCGCAAACATTTTTGTGCTTGTGCCCCAAGTTCGGATGGAAAAAGGAAAAACAAGCATTAAGAGTTGCTGCCTTAACAGCATGGAACTACCCCCAGTCTGAACTTGGTGTGAAAATGCTGTAGGTATCAAAATTAAATTTGACTTGAAATTAGCCTCTATCACTTTGAGAACCTCCTACCATTTCTGACACTCCCACTTCAGCACATCTTCACAACAATGCTTCGGGAAATAGGTACCCTGTGGGGCGGGAGCTCGGCTGCAGACTGGAGGAGCTTTGTACAAATAGGCAGTGCTTTGTATCCCCTTTTAACATCAATATTATTTGTGTTCAGGTCCCCTTTGAAAACGAGATCTCAATATCAATTGAGTTTAAAAACTCAAAAAAAAAAGTGAATTCCTCTGTTTACCAAAAGCTTCTAAAGTCAAATATGAGGCCATCTGTCCAACAACTGAAGCTTAGACCAAACTGGTTCAACAGAACAATGATCCCAAACACAGCAGCTAATCTATAACAGAATGACTCAAAAACAAGTTCCTGCAATGATCCAATCAAAGTCCAGAACCCCAACCTGGAATGCTGGGGTGGGACCTTAAGAAGGATGTGCAGAAACCAATGTCAGCAAACTTTAAAGAGTTGAAGAAAACAATTAAAAGAAAAGTGGGCCAAAAAATCCCCCCCAACCATGTGAGAATTAAATTCTATAGAAAACCAAGTCTGAAAGCTCTACAAGCTGCTGGATCAGGGGCCGAATACAGTTTTCTACAATTTCAAAAAGGTTGAATATTTCTCAGGGACACCTTTGCAGAAAGTTCTCTTCAGTTTCTTTCTACCAGACTTTTGCAAAGAAAAAAGTGAACCATCTCTCTGATCTTAATGTTGGCCATGAGATGAAAGGACATGTATAAATCTGTGGGTTCTGTTTTGAGCTGCAGCACACACACGTAAGGAAGGATTTATTGAGTATGCACAGTGAGCAGACGTGCAGCATGTGTGCCTCTGACCATTATGTCTACATATTGTTCTGCATGCCACAGGTACTACTGACACCTGTAAGACCTTACCTCTGCTAGGACCTAATGTTCTCTTTTAGATCGTATTGTCGAGCTAAAAACAGTTAAAGGTGTACTTGAGAATAGTTATAGGACACTTGAAGCAAAGCTTTGAAATGTGCTCCGAGCAGAAGGCCAGTTCAAAGCAAAAATGATCACAAGTTGCACTCAGTGAAGAATCTTTTAGAAGCCAACAGACTTGTCTCTTTTTGGTGGTCTGAACCAAATGAACCAGTTCCCAGAGAAGTGGACGTCGGTAAATATTTTTCCATGAGTTTTTTGGCTTGTTTCAGGAGATGATCTTAGAAGAATCCAGGGAGTAAAGACTTCATATGTCCAGTGTTCAATGAGGCAATGAATTTAAATTCTGCACACGAAGGTAATGAAAGGAAGTACAAAAAACTGGGATACACAGAGGTCAAAGAATGTACACAGGAGTTTACCACAATGATCACCAGTTTGATAATGCAATCTAATCTGCTGAGTCATTGTTTACCGATTATATAATCTGGATTAGGAAGAGATGGGACACCAGGAAGCACAGAGGAAAAAAACTTGCCAGTCCACTGCTCCACCTTGAGAGAAAAAAATGAGATAGAACATGCATGAAATAGACTGAATCCTCAAGCTTTTCAAAGCAAGCTCAGCTGTTTTTATAATAACGTCAATCTCCAATTTCAAAACAGTTCGCAAAAATGTCACTATGTCACCTTTTACACTGTTACCAATTTTACTTTACAAGTTATTTTGGTAAAAATTAAAATTAATCCTGCGGGAAGTGACACCTGGACGCTTAAAATGTACCACAGTCTGCTACTGCTGGTGCTTTTTCACTTTTAAATAACCATATAATTCCAAGTAAATAATCATATAATGCAAGGCTGGCATGGTGTAAAGCAGGGGTGTCAAACTTTTTTTTCGCTGAGGGCCACATGAGCATCATGGTCAGTTGCAATGAACTTCAACGTTTTTGGGTTTAACTTTAACTAAACAGGTACCGTCATGTTCCTCGTCTCATTGCTCCAGCTGAGCACCACTAACAAACAATAACAGCTCTACATGGTATTTCCTGCATAGAAATAGCATTTTAACACATCCTTTTATAAACACTGAAAAGTATTATGTGTAACTGACTAAATTGGAAATAAATAATACAGAAATACTATGAAAAGTAAAAGTCAGTCAGAGCAATAATACAACAACAGGTGATACAGTAAAATAACTATTCATAGCATTTCCACATATTTGTATTTTAACAGATCTGAACTATCACTTTCAGGACATTTCAATACAAACATCCATTTCTTTCCTTCCTTTGGTCAAAGCTTTTGCAGTACCTTCCCTTATCTAAATTATGTAAATTTGCAAAAATCTTCAAAATGTGTATGAGACAAAACAATCTTTGGGAAATTTCCTTTAAACAGATGAATAAATTAAGAACAGAAGACAGTTAGAAATGGAGACAGAGCTTATTGTTCTCAGCTGAAGGGTCACTGACAAACCACTCAAAAAGACGGGCCATGCTCTGTCTCTGCTCTTGGTTAATAAAAAGTGGGGCTTGATTTTATTTAAGTTTTTTTTTCAGTCTGTGATGTTTTCATCTCAGTCTGGTAAAAAAATTAGTTAAAAAAACTGAATCGAAATCGAATCTCTAACACACTTTTTACCAGTGTGATCAATAACTATTATACATTAACATATTTTCATTATATGTCGGCTAATCTCACATATACTGACAGTAAAATGCGAACTCACATGAGATGAGTGACAAAAAAAATACTCACCTTGACATTTTATACCTAATATCATAAAATGTCTTTTGTTAGTTTAGGCTCCAGCCTTTCTTGACACAATTGTACACTATAACTGTGTCATGATGAAATGATGAAGGTTTTCCTCCCTTAATCCCTTTAATTTTAGTTTATTTTAATTGGAATTATGTGTTTTTGTTTTAACTATGTGGCTGTTTTAATTGTCTTTTTAGACTTTTATTATGCATTGTGATGCTGTTGCATTTTATTGACTTTAACTACAACACTTTGGTCCTATGGTTGCTTTAAGTGTTTTATAAATAAAGCTGCATAGTACTGGGCAAAGCCTGTCAGTGACATTCTGCATGATCTCATCACACTGGAAGAGCTCTCCAGATGTGTTATTGTCACTCAGAGTATATGTTGGGGATGACTATCAACTACTACCACATCAAACTTTAGCTCAATATCATTAAATGTGACTGAGTTTGCTAAGTTTGCCCAACTGTTGTGGCCACTTTGAATTAGGCTGACTCCTAAATTTAATTTGCTGTAGATGTACGTCCAACGATTATTTCCCAAGAGATTTGTTAAAATCTTTTCAGGAAGTATTAAAATATTTTGATAAAACCAAAATGGATGGATGATAAATTCAATTTTTTTATTGTACTGTGCAATAAACAGGGAGATTTATTAAAACAGTTCAAATCTACAGTTAAATGCATTGTTAGAACTCTTCTCACTACTGTACTATACTACCAACTATTGCCATGTAATTGGTAAATAACTCAGGTGTTGGGCTAAACATATTTAATGATCATATTGGTAGTAATATTGATTTTAACAGGGTCACTGGAGACTGTTTAGTTTTTACAAATTTTGGAATATAATTTAGCTCGGACGTTGCCGTGTTGTTTACGTTACCTGTGCTAGCTCCATTCATTCAATATTGGCACATTTATTTCTAATATTTTACAAAGACTTAATATTGTTTACTAACAACCCAATTAAAAGTGGCCACTAAAGCTAATTGACTTCAGAAAACACAAAAATAGCTATAATTCCATTTTACAGAGCTAACATTTGGTGTGGTTGCAGCTGAGAGTTACATAAATCATCATTTTCAAGGTTTGATCAAAAACAACTAGAACTGAATCCAACATAAAATAACTGTAGTTTAAAACATGGAAGTAGAACTGCATTCCTTCATGGAAAGATAGACCTAATAATTTCATTGTGTTTGTCCCTGGTCCTGCGCCACCTCTTTGCCAAGGTTTTTATGGCTAAAACAGTTCAGGAGAAACTGGACTAAAGACTGTAGGTTTCACATGTAGCTACTAATCAGCCTGTTGCTTTAAAATGCCTTTGAAGCGGAGAAGAAAAACAGAGATGGATCAGGAGTTCCACATAAACCTCAGTGGAGGAAGTGGGAATGAAACGAGACTTTGTCACATCGTTTGGCCTCATTTATGGGCATCCTGTGACCACAACGTGCACATGTCTACTTATGGGCTGAGGTTTAGGTCTACCTTTGTTTGTGAGTGAGAAAGTTTTTTATTTTTATTTTTTTCACATGATGTTTTGGAGCACATTTGTTCAACATGTGGCTTCAAGGTGTATTTCACAACAGCAGACCACCACCCCACCAGACACACTCACACAGAACACACACATATGCACCCTGGTTAGTCCAAATAAACCCTCTTCAGCAGCTAACACTAACAAACTGGGAGTTTTCACTGACCCTTATCCTAACAGGGCAGAGAGTTTAATAAGCCCACATTAGGAAAGAGGAAAAAAAACAGTTCCTGGTTTGTTTTAGAAGCACTGTTGAATTATGTTTCTACAGGGACGGCATGTGTTTGTTTAGAATCAGAATCATTTTATTTACCTCAAGGAGCATGCATCATGCGGAGACAGTTTTGAATGTTTGCAAGATTTGTGGAAACCACAGCTACAATGACGCAGATCGCATTTTTTTATATTTAATTTTTTCTTATGGGGGGGGGGTGGTTTTGTTTCGCCTAACTTTCTCCTGACACGGTCATGACTGCAGACCAGCTGTGTGCTAGAAGAGCTGTGGACTAACTAAAATATTAGCAGGAACAGTTTACAAAAGCAAGCGGGGGGGGGGGGGGGGGGGGTGCAAATATCAACCAGGCCATGAGCAACCAGAAAGTGGATGGTCTTTGCAGGGTCTGCCCAAGGGGTGTACTCAAGTCAAAACCAGAGAATTATTCAAGGAACAATGACAAGTGTCGTTATCGCCACCCCTTCACCTCACAACTGTCACTGAGATGATCTGAGACTTAACGCCCTTCTTGAACACAAGAATGGTCGGCTTAAACCAAGAACCAGGCTTCAGCTGAGACTGGGCCTAACTCCTCAATTCAAAACCAGAAGGTTAATCGTTGAGTCTCAGTTTGAGTTAGGACATTTATATTTCAAAACATATAAAAGTTTTAAATGCAAAAGCAACAAAAGTAATGTTCAAAAAAGGCTGAACATTTTGATATGTGAACAATTAAAATAGTAGAAAGTTACAGCCTAAAAAACACACAGAAACACTATAAACAGCAAAACAAAGAACAATTATGTTTAAATTAATGTATTATTTGATTTATTAAATCACACTGAAGATTAAGTTCATTTTTTTATTATCTTGAGCACATTTTCAGATTCCTGATGTTTTAGCTCCATTTTAATTCCTGGATCCTCCTGAGCAGTTCCAGAGATCTGCTTTGGTTTGTTTTCCAAACTCATTGATTTTTGGTCGGAATCCTATTTTGAGGTTATTGAGGAATGTTTGATGTCATTATAAAGAGGAAACCTCACATAATTTCTGAAACTTAAGATTTACCAGCTGGGAAGGACAGAGAAAATGAGAAAAATGGAAGTCTTTTCTGCTCAAATCATGTTTTTTATAGGTACTGCTTAAATTCTTTAAGATTATTATTCAGATACTTCATTTAAACAACCCACAGACAAAGTATTTATTCATTATATTTTGACAAAATACAATTGTTACAATAATTTAACCAATGAAAAGCTGTCTATTTCTCCACAGACTTTATGACTTAATCCTTGGATCAATGTGTCGGGTCATATATATGTAAATAAATGATCTTTGTGAGGATTTTGGAAACATTGCAGTCAGGATCCATGTGTTTTGTTAGTTTCTTTACAGTCCTTTGTGTTTTCTTTAGGTTTATGTGTGTTTCCTGTGTTTAGTTTTACTTTCTTGGGTTTTCATCTTTTCAGTTTTTCAGCATCATACCTTCCTCTCTTGTCTGCTGTTTTTTCCAGTCAGCCTGCCACTCTCACCTGTTTCCGCCTGCAATCAGTTCAGTTGTCTCCAATACCGCATCATATACAGTATATTTATATATTCAGTGTTTTTCCAGCTCCACCTCAGTTGTGCATGTTGGTCTCAAGCCACTGTCTCGGTTCCTTTGTGGGTTGTTTTTTTTCAGAGAGTCTGTAAGTTTGCTGCCACGTCAGCTGCTTGGTTTAAAAATAAAGTTCAGTTTATTTTTTCTGAAGTTTCTCGAGTCCTGTTTGCATTTGTGTCTTTCCACCAACCGGGACACTTGTGTAGCTAAATGAAACCTATTTTAGATTTATTGCTTCTAATGTGCCAATAAATGGATCACACCTGTCTGCTATCTGACCACTCGACTGGTTTATTTCACATGTTCTGAGGGGGATTTTTTTTAAAAGACGTATAAAATGAGTGAAATCAAACAACATCTGGTCCACAGAGCGAGCAGCAGAGCAAATGCAGTGCAACAACATTGGATTCATCAGCTGCGTGGAGAACTACAATGGGACTGTGTGTGGAAACAGAGGAGCAGTTGGTCAGTGAGTGATGGATGGAGCCTCTGGCCTGAAGGTTCACACTGTGTGAGACAAACAAGAGACGCTCTTTTAACAGGCCTTTTATTCTGACAGACTGCAGCTCAGTGGGAATCAGTCAGTGCTTCAACTGATTAAAACTAGCAACAAAAAACATTATGTCGACATAACGCAGGCTGCAGTGGTATAATTTGTTCATAATTAAATGTTCATTTTTTTGTGTGTGTGAATGCACTTTGGTATTTTCTTGTTTGTTTGTATTTTAGTTTTTTTCTTTCTGTACATTTGTTGCAACCACCCCCCACATACTTTATGCTATTTTATTAATTAATATATTTAGAGTTTCAGTTCAATCTGAAAAGTAATGCTGTGACTTTTACTATTTGTAAATGTTATACTTTTTTAAAAAACGTTTAGCTGTGGCAGAGTGGTCCAGAGAGTCGTCCTGGAGCCGTAAGGTCGCCAATTCGATCACCTGTTCCAGCTGTCTCAGTCGTTGTGTCCTTGGGCAAGACACTTCACCTGCCTTGCCCACTGATGGTGGTCAGAGGGTCCGGTGGCGCCGGTGCATGGCAGCCCCACTTCTATCAGTGTGCCCCAGGGCAGCTGTGGCTACAATGTAGCTTACCACCATCAGTCTGTGAATGACTATAGTGTAAAGAGCATTGGGGTCTGGAGGGACTTGATAAAGCAATTTATAAGTTCAGTCCATTTACCATCTTACCCAGGTAGTCAGGTAAACATTATAAATTAAAGAAACAAGCAGGAAAGTTTATTAAATTCTATTGAGTCTTAATTGCATTTTACATGTTTATGCTTGAGATGTTTAGAATATTTTTATAAATGTGTAATAAGTTTATTTTTATACTGAATTAAATTACTGTGAGAACAGTAAGTACACGCTTGCTTTGATACAACACAAACAGATACATCTGAGATTTCAGAATTTTGACAGAGAACTGAGTCACATGGGTGAGGTGTCGTTCCTTCCTTCGACTGTCATTTTCAGGAGGCGTGACTCAGGTCTGGACACTATTAAAAAGGTACTGTGTTATGATGAACGAGGCGAACTGCCAAAGGCCATTTTGTTTCAGACTTCCAGAGCCACAGAGAGGCTCAAGATGGGAAATGGAAACTTTAGATCTGAAAATAAGCATTTAACTGAGAACTTAATCATGTTTTCTGTGTAATATTCAGGCATCCAATTCATACAGGTTGTACTGATTGTCCATCAGTTACACAGATTTTCCCAAATTTTGCAGTTCTACAGATGTGTAGGGTATTCTCAAGGACTTTTTTTAAAGCTTCAGCCACTGTTATCATCATCCCGTGTTCTGGCTTTACCCACTGCTGTCAGTCCACCTGAACAGTGTGTGAGTAATACAGACTATTGTGAAAATTACTGATTTTTGCAGGTAAACCTTGGAAGGGGTTCATACGCATGCCAGTTTTGAACATTTTTACTTTTTCATTTATCTTAAGCAAAGAAAAATGTCATGATATTTGATGAAAGTTCAATGACTTATTGACCCTTATTAGCACCCACTGCTGAAAACCTGTTTCTTTTGTGTTTGTGTGTGTGTTCTAGCTTTTGTTACTTTGTAAGACCCATTTTTCCCAAATATACTACCTTGTGAGGACCCACAGCTCCTTATGAGGCCCAAAGTCCAGACCACATAAGGAGCTGTTGGTTATTAAGCTGTAGAAATGAATGAAAGTCAATTGTGTGTCTCTGCATGAACGAGTTTGTCTACTGGGACTTTCTGAAATAAATAAACATCTACAACAAAAAAACATTTGGAATTAATCAATTCAAGTTGGCTGCCACAACTAATTGACCTTAGCCAACACAATAATGGCTAAAACTCAGGGAAATGTACAGCAATTGATTGAACATCTATTGTGGTAGAATCATAGATGCTGTTTTTAGTAACAACAAAAAAAGGAACACCTTATAGAAACATGACACATTTGTTGAGCTGTTATCCTCTGGGATAAGAGGAGTTTTTATCCCCAAAGGAGTTCATAACGTCTGAATAAAACCGTCCTGCTGTCAGACCCCCACCACCACTACCCCACTAAACCCTTCATGCCCGTCGACAGCTTGATGTAGTCACATGGGGCCGATGTGCTGACTCCAGCCTCTGACATGCTCTATGCTCGCGACCTTTGACCCCTCACAAAGGAGAGTGTCTCCCTGGACAGAGATGTCCCTGATGTTTGCCGGCTGTGCAGCACAAAAACCTGCTTGGTCCTGTTGACACGGGCATTAATAGGGACAATGGGGGGAGGGGAGGGGAGGGAAGGGGGTGGAGGGGTCAGACTGTGAGGCCCCCCATGGAAAAGAGCACTTCCTGTCGTTGGATGAGCAGACTGGAAAATCACCAACAACCGTTTTTGTACAACCAGTATGTTTTCATGTTTGATGAAACGATTGGTTTGAACAGTAATGCAAACAGAAATATGAATAATTTCAAAAAGACGTCTTAAACTGAAGATTTTTTTGTTTTCTTTTTTTAGTTTCCATAATGGTTTATTTGAAGAGTGTCCAAGAGTCTTTGTTTATATGACAGTTCTTCACAGAGTATTGATTTTAGCTTGCCTCTGAAAGATGAAGGCGAAGCAATAATGGTTTTGCCCATGTCTGTGTGTCTGTCTGTTGGGTCACTTTTGTGTTTGGAGAACCCCATGAATGAAGCAGCTTCATTGAGACCTGACCTACAGTCTGCATCATTAGACCAGCCAGATGGAACCAGTTGTTGATGGATCAAAGACTTTACCAGTGCTTTGTTAATATCATCATCATTACAAACATCATGGATTGTGAAAGACTCAAGGCCGCTGATGTACCAGTACTGTTTGTTTCAGTTTATTTCTCAAATGAGGACAGTATTACATTCATCTAAAAGAAAAAACATGTTGGCACCAGGTTTACCTATAGGCTATATTCCACCTACAGTCCTTATGGGAAGAAATACACTACATATGTGTGACCCAAGTCCATCCCAGGGTTTCTACAGTTCCAATAAAACCAAAGCATTTGATTAAATAATACTTAATTTTGAAACCATATGACTGTACTTTACAAATTTAAACATTTGTTTTTAATGTTTTATTCAGTCACTATAGGAAGTGTTTTAGCTGTCCCAAGATTTGTTTACATAATGATAATAGCTTGTTTTATGCAAAATCCACATTTTAAGCTGTTAAATGCATTTTTTGTGTACTTGGAGTTTCTAGAAGAGCAGAAAAGTTTAATTTAGTCTCTCCAGGTGTTGCATAGATATCTTTATATTCTGCTTGGGTCATGTTTTTCAACCTGGTAAGTTTTCTCTTTTTTGGATGACTTTTTCTGAACTATTTCATCACAGTTTTTGAAACAGAACTGCCAAAAAAGATCTGGATTACAATGTGGTGGTCTTCTCCTCTGGTTCTGGGTCAGACTCTGGCTCAAACATGTAAGGATGGACAAGTCTTCCCTTGTTGACATCTTTTATTAATTCATAAATTAAACGTTCGTTTCTGTTCTATATATTTGTAAACCCATCTATCAAACTAGAATGGAGCACTCTGGAAGCTGGAGGGGGGCGGGGTGTGAACCGCCTCGTTTGGATTTAAAGAAACTTCAAAATGAGTTGAAATGAGATACACCTCAAAAAAGGGGCTGAAGCATGAACAGGAACTTCCCAGATTCTGGTTCCAGCACTGATAAATTGTTAATTGAAAGTCACCAAAAATCATTTCAGTTTTCTAATTTATTGGGATGTAATAATACATCAGTCCACATTAATATCAATTATATTTTAAGCACATTTTGAGCAATAACAACAAAAACATGATTTTGAGCAAAAACTCCTTTAATATTTGTGATTTTTTTTCCTGCAAACTTGCAAACGTTTTTTTTTCAGCTGGTATATCTGAATATCAAAATATTGTTTGGGATTTTCTTTTTAAATTGACAACAAATATTCTTCATTAGAATAACCTAAAAATAGAACAACAAAATTAATATTTTGCTTAACAAGACAAATCAATGCATATCTGGAACCGCTCATATCAAGATGATCCAGGTGTCAAAATGTAGCTTTAAGTCAAGCCAGGATTCTTAAAATTAGCTTGGGTCATTTTGACTGATTTTGACTAAATCCTGGCTTAATGTGATAGTGCCAACTATTAAAAAAATCCTATTACAATTATTATTATTAGCCAATTACATTCAATATTTTAAATTCCACATTTATTTCCTTTGATTCCTAAATCCGATTAGATTCCTTACAGCTTTAAGCACTGAAAATTCACAGAATTAGTGAATAGCCTTAGTTATAGCTGTTTTATGTTGGTTAAGGTTAAATTTGTGACTGTAGAATGTACTTTATCAGCTGTGTCCAATTATTACTTTCTGAGTGTTTCATTCAGTTCCACCCAGATGTTCATGAGATATTTTACTAACAGACAGCCTGAAAACACAAGCAGCTTCTTGGCGACATTAAATAAGACAAACAGCCACCAGTCTGTGTGTAAGCAGCCACATCATGATGATGAACGGCAGAATCTGAACTGTTTGAACAGGACCGGGGTTCTGCTGCGCATGCGCCGTATTACTACAGGCTCGTGAGGACGCAGCGCAGGGAGAGGAGCGGAGTTAACGGGGATCCATGGAGCGGCATGTCTCGGAACCACAATTTTCCGTCTCTTCTCGTTCACGATGCACTTTAGGATTTCAATAAGATGCGTGTGTGTGTTCAGATAACCAGTTTGCTGCTCGCCGTCAACTTTTGCTTCCAGCCGCTGCGAGCTCAGGGTGAGTCTGTCCGATCATGGGTCCATAGATTTGCCTCTGTCGGATGGGTTTTTTGTCATATGACGCTGTGTCGCGCTGCTAAAAAGCAACCGAACAGTTTATGGCTCAGCCTCGAAGTTCGGGCTCGGGGTGTTTTGTTTTTGTTTTATCTGTGACAGCTGGCACGTTTGCTTCTAGTGTTTGGAACGCTGAACCGATCTCCATTTAAAAATCGTTCAATTTAAAAATGATTTTCCTCTCAATGAACGTCAGTAGCTTGTAGAGTATTCCGAAAGTTGGTTTTTAAATGTTAAAAGTCTCTTAACAAATTCGGGCAAAGAAATTACACCAAACATATTTTTTTCCACCAATTAACAGAAACTTTACACAGGTAAATCGCTAGCTGCCGCCCTCTGGAGTGTTCACATTTACTGTAAACTATTATAAAAGTAACTTTAGTTTGTGTTGAAGTGATGGTGGTGACGTGTTTCAGCTTCCGTCAAAACTTTGTTTTTGTTTATTTACTTTTTGTTGAGTGTTTTGTTGATTCTCTCACTGGGACAAATGGAGTTCGCATCCTGTCAGACGGGCTGTTGTTGGACCCGGGCAAAAAGTTTCTCATGTTTGAAAAGAGGAAAAAATGTAAAACCGTGTCGGAGCCTCTTTGTTCGGACTGGTTCCGACTGCTTCCCGGGTTCTGAGGGTTCGGGAAACAGATCTGTTCGGTTCCGTCCTTCCCCGGGACTCAGTTGTAGACAGGGAGGAAACAGGACGGGTTGGGAAATCAGGACCGTTAAAGGCAAAGTGACCAAACCACTTACACAACATAAACCCACTATTATAACCTCTTTATGTTTAAAGTCATCAAAACCTCCTCAAACTGAACATTTATTCTCCAAAAAACTCTGTTTATTGGCGGCTGCCAAAGGAGATGGTGGGCGATAATATTTTTGCTTTTGTCTAATTATATTTCTGTTAGCAAAATATATCAGGAAGAGCTACAAAGATTGTATTAAAACTCATAAAGTATAAGCAACTTGCATTTTCTGTGAAAATGCAGTATGAATGCTGAAAGATTTTTGCTGAAAGCTGCTGAAGAAGCTGAAAGTTTTTAAATGGCAAAAAGTTAAATTTGCTGACTTTTGCTAAAAGTAGAACAAAGTAAAGAAAACAGTAAAACAATGGCAAAAAATGATAAAAACAAAAAATTCTTAAAAGAGCATAAAATAAGCTAAATTTAGGAACAAAAAGAAGAAGTAGCTAAAAGTAGATGAAACAAGTTAACATTACAAGACAGAGAAATTAGAGTAAAATTTTTAAATAAAAAAGCAAAGAATTGCAATTTGTTTTGAAATTGCTAAAAAAAAAGCTGAAATTAGCACAAAAAACAGAAAAACCACGTCTTTAATGAATTGAGCAGTAAAGAGCTGAAATTAGCATAAAAACCTGAATTTAGTTAAAAAAAGTTCAAATTAGCTAATTTAGCTAATTTTTATTTTTATTTAGCTAATAACTAGTTAATAACACAGAAAAACATTCAAAACAGTAGAAATCATCTGTAATAAGCATAAAATGCTTAAATTAACTGCAATAAGCTTAAAGAAGCACAAAAAATGTTTTAGTAGAAGAATAGCAGAAAAGGTCGGAATGATGAAAAAAAAAAAAAAAAAAAGCTAAAATCAAGAAAACCGGTGAAAGGTAAAATTTGCACAAAGAAGCTACATATCTCAAATAGTATATATATTTGACTTATCAAAAGTCATAGCCAGAATGTTTTGAAGGATTTAACATATAAATTGTTGAAATAGCACAAATATTGAGGAACAAGATACGTGCCAAAAAACATAGAAAAGAAAAAATAATCAATGCTTTGTAAGCATTCACACAATAAGTGGGTGTACATCTACGGCTGTGCCCAAATTCAGAGGCTGCATCCTCCAAAGGCCGAATTTGTTGACTGTTTATGTCACAGCGCTTTTCTGGAGGCTTTCCAAATTCAAAGTCTCCTTCGATGCAGCCGACAAATGCATCCTTCTTTTACCCCGATTTGAGGAATGGGTCCAATGGATCCTTCGAGTGCTTTGAAGGACCCATCCCTTAATTTTGGACACAGCCTATAACTTTTTTCACTTTTAGAGCCAAACCAATTCAAGATGGCCACCACAACCAACCAAATAAAAACAACAAAAAAATGGCCACCACTCTGTCAGTTTTGCAGATGTTGAGCTAAAGTTTGGTTTGGTAGTAGCTGAAAAGGCTCCGCAACACATACTCTGAGCTAACAGATTGCAGAAGACCTCTGTTTAAAACTTTGCCAATATCTAGAGACAACCCTGTTTGTCTGTGCAAATTATCTCATGATTTCTTGGAAAGGTTTAAAACGTTCAGGAAATAATCAGTGGATTTACTACAGCTGATTAACTTTTGGAGTTGATTCAATTTAACATGGCTGCCACAGCTAAATGACATTGTTTAACACAAAAATGGCTTTAGCTCAGTCAGTTTTACAGCCATTCAGCTTAAATTGGCTGTGAAAGTCATTTACAACCTGTACTCTGAGCTCTACAAGTGTTGAATTAGATTGTGCAAAATGATATTATACAAGCTGAGGATATGTATTCCCTCGAACAAATGCTAGTATTCATCTTAATTTGGATTGACCCCAGAAGGCAATAAGTTGTAGACTTTTATCCAGCTATTACTTTCAAAGAGTTTCATTAAAATGCATCCAGTGGTTCATAAGATATTTTGCTAAAAGACCAGCACATGAACAGGCAAAATCACAATTGTCTTTTGGTGACAAGCACTAAAAATGTTTTGGAACCCTGAAGAAGAAGAGTCAGCTTTGGAGGGTGTTAATGAATTCATCAAGAGCTTTTAAAGCAGTGCCATAAAGCAGCCGGCTCTCGATTGACTTTCACTTGTTAAGTGGTAAAGTCAACAGAGACCTGCTGCCTCGAGCCGGGTGGGTGACACGTCACATTGTGAGACCCCCAGCAGTTAGTTTGTGGCCTTCCTTATCTAAAGAGATGCATCAGGCAGGTTAGAAATGGGTCTGACATGTTAACGGTTCAAGCCTTTGAAGTTCGCTGCACATGGGTGCAGGATGTGGATTGTGGATTTACTCTGGCTAAATATCACTTTGTGCAGCACTCCTCCCCCCATACATCTGTCCAAGACATGAAAGGAACACAACTCTTTTTATCCTCATTTGGGCAGCACATTGTCTCCAACAGGCTTCTAACAGCAATAAAGGTTCCAGAAACTTCCAGCATGCTCTAGGTGTGATAAATAAACCCCATGTGGAAATTTATTATTACCCACAGTGACCTCCTTCTCCACTGTCTCCCTCTCAGGTCCTGTACACACACAAAATGCTTTTGTGTGACAAGAGTTATTGCTGTTTCAGCCCGTGGTTTCTATATGTAGACAGTCTGTGTTTTGAACATATCAATACAGTCTGTTTTCATGTATAAATAAGTGAGTTCAGTGTTATTGTTTACATAGGTCACCGCACATGCTCTCTAGAATCCTGTAGAACTTTAATTTGCTTTAGGAGCGTTTCCTGATGCATCTCAGTAATCCAGGTAGAAAAACCAAAAAGAAAAAAATCAAGTAGGTCCTCTGAACGGGTTCTTCTTTAATGAAACGTTTCCTTGGACCGAGGAAAAAGAAGAAACTCCTCAGACTGAAGAAGTCTCTTGTAGGAAAGATGAAACTTTTCATTAAAAAATAACCCGTCCAGACTAGGACCTATGTACTTAATTTTTTTGGATAATTAACCGCACAACTGACAGGCCTTTTGTTGTTTTATATAATTTTGACACAACATAGCAAAGTAACTGTTGCTGGCGAGTTGTTTGCTACACAAAAAAATGGCTTTTGCTAGCCGGAAGTGCATATTATGGTTTGTTTGTATTTATACAGTCTATGTTTCATACTTATATATGTATATACGCTGAGGTTTTTATTATTTACCATTGTTTATATTTATGTGTGTATATATATTAGGGGTGCAACGATACAGAAAATTCACGATTCGGTTCGGTTCGATACTTTAGTCTCACGGTTCGGTATTTTTTCGATTAAAAAAAAGAGCTATTTGCATGCATTTCTTAACTTGTAATTTTTTGGAATTAATTTTGAACATTTGTTTAACCTCAAAACTACAATTTTTGAATGAAATGTTGCTGAAACAGCAAGTTTCTCAGTGGATCTGTGCTCGACAATGCAGCCTAAGTGGAGCAGTCGAACACAGATCCACTGATCCTTCAACACAGAGCATCTTCAGAAGACAAGTTGATAAAATAAGTTTTAAAAATCTGTATTGTTCAATACAAGGGTGTATTGAACGGTTCGATACAGATACATGTTTTGTTGCACCCCTAATATATATACATAAATAAAGTCATGTGGTTCATATGTATATATACAATCTGATATTGATATATATATATTATGTTATTCTTTGCTACATACACACGCTAAGGTTGAGGCACATATATATAAATAAATATATTTATATTTGATGGTTCATACATATAAATACTGCGGTGTGTATGTGCAGTCTTTGTTTCATATGTAGTGTGTGGTATGTCAACAAGTTACTGTACATGCACAGTATGGGTTTTATATATATATATATTTACACAGTCTTTATTTGGAAGGTATATACATACTTTCTATGGGTTCTAACAGGTAATCTTAATGCTCGTACTTTACGTCTTTTTCTGGCAAATTGTTGTGGAAGCTTTACAGCACCACACACAGGCCTGGCAGAATTGCTACAACCCTGTGTGGATATTTTTTATTTAAAAAAATAAATAATTTTTAGAAACAAGTGTCCCTGTGTGGACAAGTTTTAAGTTGTGTGTTAGAACACCACTCCTGTGCAAAGTTTTGCCTTCTCATTTCTTTCATGTTGCAATCTGGTTAGAAAGACAGACTGAGAGAATACATCTGGAACCAATTTAAATGTATGAAACAGAAGGGGCAGGAAGGGAGGGTGGGATAGAAGGGGGCAGGGAACAGCAGCTTTTTGCTCTCAGTGTCCACTGTGAGCAGACATGACTCTGAGTCCCACAAACCTAATTATAGTTAGTGAGCACAAGATTAAAGTGTGGCACACAGAGCTGAACATCCTGCCCATCGCCTGTCAGAATCATTCTTAAATCAGGTCTGAGAGTTAGCAGCCAGCTGCTAGCAATAGGTTTACATAAGCAAACATTTACAAGTGTAATAGATTTTGTTTATTATTTTCATCAGGATTCATGAGAATACAGCAGTAAAAAATAAAGGACTCACATTCATTGAAGAAATGCATATCTGGCTCCAACTTTCATGCTAAACTTTTAAACTATAGGGTCATCTTATAAGTCATTTTAAGAGTGGTAGCTGTTTTCGCCAATCCTTAAACATAAAATGTGATAATTCAAACTGTCACATTTGGCGTATGTGTTGTGAATGAGTCCCAGGTACTAACACACAAGATTTGAGCTCAGTATTGAAGATTAAGTTATAGACATTTGATTATCAGCTACAGCTACATTAAATATTAGGTCAATATCAGAAAACCTGCCTTAATTAGACCTATGTTTGTGTTTTGTAAGGTCAGTTGTTTTTGGTTCCTGAGCAAACACGTGAACGAATGCAAACAGGCAAAACCATTATCGCCTGCTTTTTGCATTTTGGCAGCACATGACGCATGTGAATCTTTCTTTTAAACACATTGGTAAAAGTGAATTATTTTGAACTTGCTGTTTCATTGTTTGGGTGTTTGCTTTGACTGAGACCACTGACCCGCCTGTGTTCCCCAGAGACTCTGGGTTCAAAGCACTTTATCGACTGCAGCATCAGCAGTCTCCTCTCAGCCGACCTTTGCTGGTAAACAGACATTTTCAGAGGATACTAAAGTTTGTAGTAGGGCTGCTTGATTGTAGGAGACAAAAACCCTTCATAATCACAATTACTGAATGCAATTCCTCATTGAAGTTAACAAACCGTGAACTGACAAAAATGTATTCATCATAAAAGAATAAACACAAAATACACCTTCAAGACAAGCATTTAGCTAGATGGACGTTAAGGGGTAATGATGCCCTGTTGGATTTTATTATGCCCTCTTTAAGCTGGCGATCCCTCAGTTACCCTGCCAATCTTCAGGTCCGCAGAGATATTTTTTTAGTGCTACATAAATTTCATAACCTTCCATAGACTATGTTAGTGGTGGAGGGTGTGACCGCAATTATTTCATGAAGCCAGAGGAAGACACATAAACATCAAATTGCGCTTGATTAGATAAAGAAATTGGGTAGCGATTTTACAGCCTCAGTAGCTGCTGTCACACGGTCAAGGTCTGTTTTACCTATGTAAATTTCATAAGCTAGTCACGCGCTGGTTCCATGGTACATTCCTAGTTTTTAGAACCTGTTAAAGACTATGTAGGTCATTTTTAGTGTATGGTATGTGAAACACTAGAACCTACAGATGGTGGCCTTTCTTTTTTCCATGTCTGTACATTTCCAGTGTATTTACATCTCCTGCTCATTTCCTGAAGGTCTTCCTCTAATCCTCTCATCATGATACAAATCATTTGTTTCGGTGTGTTGATGTTCATATAAAACTTAATGCTGAGAAGCGACTCCTTTCTCAGAAGCCTTCTAATTGAATTCCAGTTATGTTGTAGTTGTTTATGATTAAACCCTGATGTGATTAACTGTAATTGGCTGCAGCTGGCTCTCTGATGACCAGCAGGGGCTGGACTGACAGAAACCACAGAGTGTCATCTGTCCACTCATGGTTTTGAAGATATATCCTAATTACACCCTTAAATTCACCCCACGAATGAGACTTTATGGTGGGGTTTTGACCAGTTTAAAAAACTGGCAAGCAATCAATGCAGCTGTCCTCACTAATGAGGATTGATGTTTTGGCAAACTTCTGGAGATGCTGTTTAAGTAAAAAGAATTTAAATATGACAATTTTTTGTCCAGAAAAACAGATGTTAACAACTGCAGTGAAAAAAATCTCTATGATCACATAGAGTTTGTGAAGTGATGAACAATAGACATGATGGACAGCAAATTGTACTTTATTGCATCATTGCATTAAGAATCCATTAAGGCACTGTTGGCCACTTAATAATATTCTCAGGCAATGACTAGAGCAGACATATGCAGCCTGTGTCTCTTCAGAGCCTCTGAAGAATAGAATAAAATAGAATAGACGGCTATTTTGATTCCATAAAGAAAATTGGTTTGTCACAACAGCAGACAAGTTTGAAACTTAGACGCATTAAAATCAATACTCATGATAATAATAATGAAGTGTCTCCTTGTAACTTTAACCAAAAATAGCATTAACCTGGGGGTGGGCCTATGATCTGACCTGTAGGTGGGATCAGCCCCTAGTAATAGAGTTTATATCGGGCAGAAAAATCCAACTTGGCCCAAGCCAATAGACATTGTGTCTGAGCCCAATCCCACCTGACGAATTAACTGGTTTTATTGTTCTTTTAACCGTTTGTTAGGCCCATGGCTGACCCCAGCAGAGCCAGTTCACAACTGTTTTGCAGATTTTAGAGAAACATTTATCACTTTCAGCACAAATCACACGTCAGTGAGATTAAGCAAATACTCTACAAATACACTAATATTAAACTATTTCTATTTGTTGTGAAGTGTTTCCAGTTAATTCAGAGTACAAATGTGTTGCACAGCTGTTTGTGTTTGCAGAATTCTACGATACTAGTATGGAACCAGCTGTGATGTTGATATCAGAACCAGATCACAATATTTGTCTATGAACAGACTGACAGAAATGATGGGACTTGATGACGTTCAGACCACTTGGTGTAATACATAAATGTTCAGCCTGCCTTACCTTAAGCCCTGGGTTTCTATGTGCTGCCTGTCTCTGTGGTGAGGTAAAGTGGCGACACTGCGCTTCATGTTCCCTCCACACCTCCAGTTTCAGCCTTGTGGATTCTGTTCCTCACTTTTCTGTTTGTACTGAAGTGGGATCAAAGCATGTGACAGAAGTAATAACAGAGCTGAATCAAAGTGTGTGTGTGTGTCAGGGTGGAACATGCTGCTTTACAAACAGTGCTTTATTCATTGTGATAATGAAGCCCATGTATGTGAAAATACAGTTTCAATAGTGAGGATGAGAGGAGAGAGATGAGGGGTCGGCCATCTGTTAAATATTGTATATTGACTGGTTTATTAGCTGATTTGTAACACATTGCACAAAACGTCTTGACATAAATAAAGTGAAACAGGTTAAAACTAATGCCAAACTTGATGTAATTTAAGACGTGCTTACCTGATTTACAAAGAAGCTCACAACGAGGGACTTTCTGGGACACACAAAAAAGTCCTGTTTCAGTGAAGTCAGGCAAATTCTAGATGGGATCCTGCTCAGAAATCATCTTAGCCCGTATTAAAAAAATGTAGAAAATCTAAAATTGTAAACCCACTAAAAAGCTCAATTTCATATGATGAATTAAAAAACTCCACCCTGCTACCATACATCTTCATTAGTTCACCCTTTTAGTTTTCTCTGAAGATCATAGGATGCAAAAATGCGAGCACTGTTAGCTCATCCTTTCACTGAAACTAAGTTAAACAAAAGCTATTTGTTTGTCAATTGGAAAATGACTTGGTGGGTGTCCTCAGCTTCATTTCCAAGTTTCCTCTAAAAACATTATTGAAAAAAGCATGAGAAACTAAATCATTCACCACACTGCTATTGTTCCATCTGCAGTCCACATCATGTTTTTTAATCCACAAACACAAGGACAGATGACGTCATGATATGTACACTCTTATGGACTGAAGGCTTTGGCCTTTGGGCTGAACAAAATTAGTTGAACTGATCAGCAGATCAATGGGGTGCAGCCAACACCTGCCAATAAATTTACCCCATACCGGTCGAGGTGGGCCGGGTCCTTGGTAGACCGCGAGGACCAAAAAGAAGTCGCTGTGAATTTGGACTGTCCCAACCTTCAGCTTTATTCCCGCCCTTATCCAGGATATGTCTGGTCGTCTAGTGACCGTGACGATGCTAAATTAGATTGAAATTACAAAAATATCAATATATTTAAGTTATTAAAATCACAAAACAATAAAATTAACTTAAAGGCAATATTTGAAGAACTAATGGACTCGCAGTAGGTGCATGTTTATTTTGCTAAACCAGATTGTTTTTTTTCTTACAAAAATAATATTTAAAAACATGTATATACAAATGACAAAAGTATTAACAACACAGCCGCTTTAAACTTTTTAATTTTATACCACCAGATTTTTATTTATAACGTATTCCTTTCTCTCGCTTCGTCCGCCATTACTACGAGAAAAAAAATCTCCAGTTGGCCCGCAATGCATTATGGGATATGGTGTGCTGGGAAAGATCCATCAGACAAGTCCTTCAATTTGGGGCAAAGAAAGGATGCATTTGTCGGCCGCATCGGAGGAGTCTTCAGATTTGGACAGCGTCCGTTGCGGCGCTGTGACGTAACCAGCCTACAACTAGGGGTGTAAATCACCAGCTTTATCATGATACGATATTACATTACTATGTTTAGAAGACAATTTGATATTTCTCGATATCACAAAGTTTGTCAAGATATGATTTCAATTCAATTCACAAGTCTGCGATCAATATAACCTAATATCATATGCCCATCTAACACAATGACTCTGTTAGATGGGCATATGATATCGATTCACATCGAGAATATGATGACGATATAGATCGATATTTTCATTTTGCCTCGATATAACTGAATCATTACCCATTCAAATCGATGTATCGATATATATAGATGTATCGTTACACCCCTACCTACAAATGCGCCTTACATGTTTCCTTGTTTGAGCTGACTTGATGCATCAATGATGAGAATGTGATGTGGCTCATTATGTCACATGTAGGATACAATGTCAGGTCTACATCCTCCTTTGATTCCTTTAATTGAATATGAAATGAGCAAGCAGAATGTACGCTCATTTATACACACATTTATTTATGCATTCAACATCTGCTTTCTGCTGAGACTCAGGTGCAGCAGATTTCCTGGATGTGTGGTTGTGTGATACACCTGGTCTCCAGATTTAGACACAACAAAACGGGTGCTTCAGAAAGCATGGCTATTTTTAAGTAAAGAAAAATAGTATCCACAATTTTATTAGTTTTGGGGTTTTTTTTTCAGGAAGCACAACCTACATAACTATAATAACACAATTGTGAAGTGGAAGGAAATTGATTAATTGATTGATTGGCGTCTGACAACTTAATGGTTGTTGGACGGTGGAAAAGCCACATATTTTTATGGTCCTGATTTCATAGTCTTAACCAAAAACTATTGCCTCATTGTTACACAATATTTTTGTGACTCTCAAGCAGCAGACAAAAGTCTGTCTCTAACTAGTCCACAGCAGTTACATCCCTATAGATACTGGTTTATTACCAAAGGAAGACGTAAGACCAAAGCAGTTTGACAGTACTTTCAATCGACAACGTGAAGTAAAAGTTAGATGGAGATTTTTCAAAAATTAGAAAGCTCTCATTTGGAGAAGAGGCTCATTCTGCAAGTCTGAGCATCACTGATTGAGGTATGTTGAAATATATGACGCTAAAGAATAATGCGCAAGTCTTTTTTTGCAAATCCAAATCAAGTCTCAAGTCTTTAGCTCCAAGTCCAAGACTTTGACCAAAAATCCAAGTAAAGTCTCAAGTCTCTTGTCCTCAAGTCCAAGTCTTGTTGTATGTATCACTTAACTGGCAGTTTGAGCAAAGGTATTCAAACTATACTAGATTATATTCTATACTATGTTTTAATCAAATAATAAAAAATAATATTATGTTTTATTATTATTAAAACATAATACTATTTTAAAAATACAGATCATTAACAATAAGGTTGAAATAACAATCAAGCATTTAGGGTATTGTTAACTGTATTTTGCACTTGCAGTCTTACAAAAACATGCTGTAATTATATCTTGCAATTGACAGAGAACAAATCCAACAAGTCTGCTGCTGATTTTACAATATAATAACAGAAAAAATATTTTTAAATGCATAAAAGCATGTCAGCAAAGATTATGAACCAGAATCCTTAAAGTACAAGTCATCAGAAATTAATGTAAAAATTATGTGTTAATGGTCACAGTTTGGTCACAAATTACAAAGACTGCATTTTTAGAGAAATATTCTCTGCACAAAACAGAATCTATGCGCAACTTGTAGGTTAACCTCTACAAAAAATATTTTAGTGTTTCTATTAAGTGTTGATGCTTTCAGACAGGTTTAAAATGTGCTGTAAAATGAGTCTTGTCTATCTCAAATCTAAAATCTTGCAATACTTGACCATAAAAACACATTTGTTTAAAATTGTGTAGCATAAAGCTTCATGCCAGCACACATCAGAAGCTGTAGTGTGCGAAAATTAAAAAAGCTTAAAATGACAATCTCAAAAAGGGCAATGTTAAAACCTAACTATCCCAGTAACATTGTATAATACTGTGAACTGTGAATACTGTGAATACTGCGGGACTCCTTGGGTTCAATGTAAACTTGCCTCTAAATGAGCAGTGTGTTACACTTAAGATATACTAAACTTGCTAGTGTTTTAGCACTAAGCTTAGCGCTATGCGGAGGCATTTTGAGTCTGCCTTGGCTGAATACTCTCTTCACAGCTGCACTAGTAGCTGGGACAGCATGTACCCTCATTGCCACATTAAAGATTTTTGGAAATGTCTTGGCATGCTTTGTCCAGAGCTCTAGACAGTTACAGACAAAGGGAGAAAGTTAAAATCTGGAAGGATCTAGACCAGGGATGTCTGATCTTGGTTCTCACATCAGATGTGGTGATGCAAAGAAACCTCTAAAACAAGGAGAGAGTGGTGATTGGAGTAGACCTCAGTGGACATGTTTAGTGAAAGAAACAGGAGATGAGGAAGTGAACCATTCAGACTTTGTGACCAAGCAGGGCTTTACTACTCAGACCAGTTCTCTCCTTTACACAAATATCCCCACAGGAAAGTAGCTGGCAGGAAACCCAGAGTAAAGTTACATTTTAATAGACGGCTGGCCTGAAATTCCTCTCCTTATCATGGCAGCAGCTGGCCTGTGATTATGAGTGTGGCTGCTATTTCCAGATTGTTTGCCTTTGCTAAAATTGTAACTCTTTTATCCATCTGCTGAACATGAAGCTTTAATGAGGGTCTCTGCAGGAGTGTTGTGTAGCATTCTGTTGTCATCAACAAGCTGTGTGATTTGTCAAAAATGCTCTGGGAGATTATTTGTCTTCATACTGATTGGTATTTTGGAGCTAATTTAATGAATACTTTTTAATTCTCTTACACTTTTAGGTTATTATTTTAGGTATTTTTTTCTTCTTAAAAGTTAAAGAAATATTACAGCAGTTTCACTAATTGTAATATTTGTCTTTTAGAAATGATTTTTCTATAAAAATGATGGGGCGTTTATGTCTGTTTCTGGTATGAAAAACCTTTTTATCACCACAAAGCTCCAATCAGATGTGTGGATTAGTGTCTCTTTACAGAACAGCACTGATTATTGACAGTAAAAAGGATTTAGTAACTAGTTACTCCTCTTATGTTTCTATGATTGTATTTTGGACCTCCCTACACACATTACAAATAGTTACGTAGTTTGGGGCTTTCTAACGTATTTAAAATTTCTAAAGATGATCTGTTTTTGTGAAAGTTAAGAAATTAAGGATGATACATTTATTGACTATACCAGGGGTCTGCATCCTTTACAATCCAAAGCCACTTTGAGTTTGTTAAAGGAGGGATGGGTGTTCCAGCCAGTGGAGGTGGCATTATACGGCAAAAAATATATAGTGTAAATTTAATATTGTTTTTAAACTTTAGGATAAAAAAGACCATATTCATGTAAACAAAAATATATATAGTTTACACTAAATTTAATAAAACCTTCTATTAAAAATTTCAGCAATTACAGCAACTTGTTATACAGGTATTCCAAAACATTCCTGATAGATTTAAGGAAAAAAAGATCATACTGTATGGCTGGAAGCAGGGGCGGAGCCAGAGGGTTGGTCGGCACCTGATTGGCCACACCAGGTGCCACTCCCAAAATAATTGACAAGTGGGTGGGTATATTACATTTTGTGTTTGCGTTTAGATTTTGTCAAAGATTGTTCTCTGATTCTACTCTGTCTACATTTTCAGCTGAGTATGTTTAAAAGTGGCTAAATTATAGCCCTTTGTAATATTAGCATTAGCATTAACTTAATTTGGCATTAGTATGGGCATTGGGCATGCAATCATTCATAACAAATTTCATCTCAATAAGTCTTGAAATGACTGAATTATAGCCTTGCATTTTTGATTAGCATTTAGAATTTGATAAAGATTGTTTTAGGACACTTTTACACTAATCTTCAGCTTTTTATGACTAAAAATGACTGAATAATAAGTTGTGACTAGAATTATATCCATTTAGAATTAGCTGCGGCAGCCATCTTGAATTTTCAAATCCAGAGAGCTTTTCTTTATTTTTATGTGCCCCCCTAAAACACACCCTGGCCACCCCTGCGTCATCCCTTGCAAAAAAGTCTAGCTCCGCCCCTGGCTGGAAGTCAGCATGATTTACTACTTATATTAATAGTTTCTAACACATATTTGCAGACTACTTGACAGAAAAACTGTAAAAACCTTGAATGTGAGGATAAAAAACAACAACAAAAAAATCAATCTCATATTAATTTTGATCAAAGCTTTAAAGAGCCGCTGCAGAGACTCCAGAGCCACAGGTTACCCTTGGACTTTTCCAACAGCAATTTTATAATAATAATGACAAGTTTTATAATCAGTTGATCCAAATACAAAAAGTGTCACGAAAACTAAAAAAAAAAGAACAGTATACCTTATTCCAGTTCAGAATGACAGACGGATAGATTTCATTTTCAAATGATAATTGGTGGGTGAAGCAGTTTGTTTTTAGCTGCTTTTGAGGCAGCAATTTCACTACAGTGTTGTAGCCTGTTTCTGGTTGTTCCCGCACACAATGATTGTTGAAGCTATGACCTAAATTAGTGATGCCTGTTAAACTGTACGTTGTTGCATCTTGACTTGCTTTGCTTTGCTTTCTTTACAGATAAAAGTGTGATGTGTTTTAAATACAACTGGAAAAAGAAAATTGGTAATCTATTAGAGACTAAAACAAAAAAGTTTGTGAACACAGTTGGAACTTTGAAACAAAAACACCCAGACAGACAACAAACAGGTGAAACCCTCCAACATGTTGCCTGATGCTCTGATTGAAAACCTCTCAGTGGAGTTTTAAAGCCCAGACGCCGGGCTTTGTTTTCTTTCCAACTCAAAACGTCATCACACACACACACGCACACTTCGGAGTGTTTGGAGAAACCCCTGCTGTTGGGCCACATGTTGTGCCTGCAGAGATTGCAGACCTCCCGCAGATGCAGCTCTCATCTGTGGAACTGTAAAACCTGTTTGATCTGCTCAGGATTTACCTCGCTTTTGGAGGCCCAATAATCTGACAGTCGTGTCGTAATTCATTTGTTTGACTTCTGTTTTTATATGAGTCATTTTGGATACATTATTTAGACATGACAAGGACAACACAAGACTTCCAGGATATTTGCAGTCTTGTAAAACGTCTCATTTAGGGGGAAAAGACGAGTTATAAATAGGTTAGCTTTCAGGACCGCATGGCAGAGCAAGAGGTTAGCTTGGTTCCATCGCAGCAGGAAAGTCCTGAGTTTGAATCCCAGCTGGGCTCTTTTTATGTGGAGTTTAGATGTTTTCCACTTGCATGTGTGGGTTTTCTCTGAATATTCTGGTTTCCTGCTGCAGTCCAGAAACATGTGTGTTAGGTTTACTGGCCTTAGCAAGCCTGCCATGCATCTGCATTTTAAATATCATGAACTATGTTTGCTTTAATGACTTACTTGAAAGCTGTATTGGCACACATGGCCTGTCCAGGGTGTAACCCCACCTCTATAGCAGCAGTGACCCCCGGGATCTGGAAAGGAAAAGCAGGTAAAGATAATGGAGGGATGTGTCGTAGGACACCGTCTGCTTGAAGCTCTGCTAATGCTGTGACATCTGTACATCAAATTAGGGCTGTGTATATCAAAACTTTATTGTCCTAATATCTGTAAAATCAATATCGATATCACAAAAAACAACTTAAACTGTGACAGATTATAGGCTGTCATTCTTCAAGTTCCAAGCATTCATGTTGTACATGGAAATAATATGTTTGGTCAATCCAACAGGCTCAGACAGGTTTAGATGATAGTGATGACAGAAGAAAAATTAAGGAGCAAGGAAAATGTGGATTTACTGCATCTGCTATTGTCATTGCAGTATATTGCACATTTTTCTAATATTGGACAGTCCTACATTGAATGCTCAACAGATGCTTGCTTTTTTGTTTTTGCTTTAATGCTTTTATTCTAGGTTGTGTTCAGAGTTTATACAAAACAATAAAACCACGGCCAGTTCAGATTTCTAACTGAACTGACAGCAGTTGTCTGTAGCCTTCTGCTCCACCTCCAGTCTTGTGATCATCACCAAATTAGTTATTTTATGTTGTTTGTATCCTGCAAGTTCCAATATTCAAAAATATTTTATGTTATGACTATAAGGGTGTTATGCTTGAATTGGGACAAGCACATTGTGGAGCTGAAGCAATTTCCAAACATAAATCATTTCAAAACGTGGTAAAAAACAATGATTATAGATGAATCAGACTTTAATAATCATTATTATTGTTACAATCACTTTTTATTCTTTATGTGATTGAACATTGAGTATCATCCGAATACAAAGTGGCTCTACTTTATAGAATTCACTTTATCTTTTTATATATTTGTTAAGTTTTTTATGTATATATGTATGTGTATATGTATGTAGATACATGAATGTGTGTCTATATATTTTGTAAGAAATTAAAAATAATTTTCTTGATGAATAACAAGTGGTGGGAGGAATAAGGTCGCAGAAGCAGATGTGGGCTAATAAAAGTGTATAATTCTGCCCATTCCTTTGAGCTTATGAATATTGTACATTTGTTATGCTTCTGTTATCTTCTGTTGTTACGTGTATTAAAACTTGTTTAAAAAAGTTAACCACATGAATGTTAACGAGGATAGCTGTTTTGAACCTCCTTAAACAATAGAAACATCAGCGTTACCAGTGCAAATAGCTGGTATGTCAGCACAAAGAGAAGGTTTGGGTTCCGTCTAGAGCAAGTGAGAGGAGAGTTCTGGTTCCTGTTATGTTCACGCTGAGCTCCAAATGGGGCCAATGCTCATTAGCAGCCAGCCAGTAGCCTCATTCTGCACATGACTGAATAGCCCCTCATCACCTCTTCCCTCCCCTCATCATGTCACCTGCTATTGTTTGCAAAGCTTTTTCGAGTATGGGGGGGGGAATACTGGAAAATGGCTACAAGAATAATGCAATTTCAGTGTATCGTCAGAAAAAAGCATCAAAGCACTGTTAAAGGCATATTTTAGACAGGCAAACCCAACACCTCTTCAAACAAACTGCAGGTGAGGTAAAAACACATAGTTTTACTTTTATTCCTACTTTTTCATGTTCACTCCCCTCTTCAAGTGGCACACATTTGAATAGAACAATAAACATGCTGATAAGAGGGAGCTGTGGTTTTCTTCAGCTTGTGTCAGTCCTGTCAAGTGGACATTCTTGTCTCCGAATGGCAGCCAGTGATCAGTGGCTGTGTCTCAATTGAATGGGCTGGGTCCTCATGAGCACGCGGCCCAGCTGGGCCACGTGGGCCACATCCTCCCTGGGCCGGGTAGGCTGCTCAAAACTGTTTTAAAATGAGACGGTCTACCCTTCACCTGACGTCGGCTTTATGTAAGTTTGCGTGACCACATGCTACACCGCTACCATAGTGATCAGTTTCATGTCAAACTTAAAATGTGTTAGGACATGTATTTACATGTCTTTTTATTGGAAGAATAAATTCACAGGTAAAACGTAAATGAATAAAAAACATCAATAAATCGGGTTTAGCTCCAGTATCAGCAGTTGTAGTTGCATTTTTTAATTTAACATTTTATTACAGCATAAATTTCAACAGCTAAGTTGCTAAACTTACTTTTAAAAACAAATTCTCTGGTCTGTGGTGAATTTCCAAACTATGCTGACTCATTTAAAAAATAAAAACTTCACCTTCTTCATTTCTCTGTTTATTTTGCTGTCCTCAAATTGAATCCTGGGATATCCTCGACCGGTGAGAATACACGGATGCATCCTCAGATTTCGAGAGTTTGTCAGTCGCATTCCTTGGCCGCTTGATGAGGAGCCTTCGAATTGGGACAGTACTCCGCGCGGGGCAGTGACGTATGCAGTCAACAAATGCGCACTCATGAGGACCCAGCCCATGAATTGAGACACAGCCAGAGTATAGCTGGTTGGTGGACGGGAGGTATGGGGGCAGGGGGCAGCTCCAAATAAAGACAGGAACTCTTCAGCCCTGCTCAGTGTCTTTCTATTAAACCAGCATCACACTGATTTAGTACCATCTATGAAGGTGAGGTGGGTCTGATTTAAAAAAGATATCACACTGCTTTTACTGCTGGGGACCATTTGGTGAACAGCAGTTGAGAGGGAGATTCCAAATTGTCTCAAAACGCTGGTGGGGGTCCTCAGTTGTGAGCAGGGTTGCAGGCACGGTGATGGGGTCATAAACTTTCACCTGTATCTGCTCGATCTTCAGATGGGGTTTCCTCCTCTACAGCTAGGCTGAAAGTGAGGCTGCAGGAGCCTTATGTATTATTGGTGCATATGCACAAAAAGCTTGCCTGAAAAGGTTTTTTTATCAGATCGATCAAGACTGAAATGAGCGTGAAAATGTGTGCAGGCCCACACCAACTTCATGGCTAGCATACTCACTTATCTGTGGCTCTGGTTCTATTGGCAACAGTAATGGCTTTCTCCCACTAGCACCTCTACAGCACGGTTTGACTTGGCTTAACTCTGTTCAGTACAGTTTGGGTGATTTTCCATTACACTTCAGTAACAGCTCTAGTGGGTGGGTTCATTGTAAAGTCGGGCGGTCCCAGAATCCGAAAATTGATGCCACACGTTTTACCAGCTGGTGGTGGTTATGCTCCATTAAGCTATTTGCCAGCCACCATTAAACAAAGTAGAAGAAGACCCCAAAAAGATACACAATGGAGGACATGGTAGGGTTGTTATTGCAAATAGCGTATCGGGTTGTTCTGAGAGTAGCTCCTGTGACGCAACCAGTGACTCCACCCCCTAACCAATCAGTGACCGACAGTCTTCTGACATCATGTTTTTAGGCCAGCCCGGTACACTTGGAACCACAGCGAAGTAAATTCTGAAAAATGGGCTGATTCCACGAATCCTTGCTAGTGGAAAAGCCTTGGAACCATGGAGAGCCAATTCGAACTGTACTGTAGAGGCACTAGTGGAAATTGGGAATTAGTGGATATTTTGAGAAACTGTTAATGATGTGAAAAATTTTATTGTTCACACCAGACACGCATGATTAAAAATTATTGCATCCACATGTGTGCAGCTAGATGGTTGGATAAAAAAATATATGCAAAACTGTGCCAAAAATACCTTCATCAACAATGACTTCAGCCTTATTGGAGGATATAACAAATGGTGCAATACGTAGAGCATGTTTTTATACACAGGGAGGATTTTATTGTCCACAATGAAGACTGGTGCATCAGTTGTTTTTAGTTTCCAGTTATAATCAATAAAAAAAAAATCAACAATAATAAAACTGCGCTTGGAGCTGCAGATGGTCTGGGAGATAGACACAGCGAGGAGTTGTGCGCTACCCGTGCACGTCCAGCTGCTGACACTGGGGTTCCTCTGGGGCTTTCCAGAGGGAGCTGGCACACCTATTGGGACTGTCCAGTCCACCCTGAGCCAAGCCATGCCAGCTGAATGACCGTCCCATGTTGTTTGTATTTTGTCCGATTTTAGACACAACTGACTTTGAACAACCAACATCTTTTGCAAGTGTGTGATGATTTTACCCTCTTTTAATAGTTTGATAATCCTCTCCTTTGTTTCAATTGACATCTCTGGTGTTGGAGCCATGATTCATGTCAGTCCACTTGGTGCAACAGCTCTCCAAGGTGTGATCACTCCTTTTTAGATGCAGACTAACGAGCAGATCTAATTTGATGCAGGTGTTAGTTTTGGAAATGAAAATGTACAGTGTGATTCCATAATTTTTTTCCTCAGAATTGAGTGATCCATAATTTTTTTCCCTCTGCTTGGTCTAAAAAATGTACCGTTACGGACTACCACATTCTTTTTTTCTTGATTTCTTTTAGTGTTTCTCAAAGCCAGAAAGTTGCCATTTGAAATGACTTTAGTTTTGTGTTATGTCTGTGATCTGCCTTTTTTCTATAAAATTAAACAACTGAATGAACAACCTCCGAGGCCAGTGATTCCATAATTTTTGCCAGGGGTTGTAACCTCGTGTCCTTCATCCAAGTGACACAAAGGTTTGAATAAAGACCAGTGTCTTACAAGACCCTCATATGGGTTCATCCATCCCCAGTCACCATAATCATAGGAAAGTTAGAATTAGACGGAAAATCTACTTGGTGAATATGATTGTCTTTACATTAAAAGACATTTTGCTGCCATCCAGGTTATGGTGAGTGCAATGGTGTCATCAGCTTTTGAAAAAGAAAGCCTAAGGAGAGTCAGAACTAGACAAATCCACATTTCATCCCCCTGCAGCCTGCAGTGAGTATGATCGTGCCACTCTCCATCCCTGTGGGAGTTGCTGTGGAGCCAACACAAACACTGACCAGGAGCAGTTTGTTGACTGAGCCCAGGGACTTTCTGGAACCAGTGGCAGAGTTGAGGTTAGGAGCTCAGTTGCCAGCTGACACCCACTGTCTCTGTGTCGTTACTTTTGTAGCTGTTGCACGTTTTTGTATGATCCCTACAGTGAGGACATGACTTCTTGAAATCTGCAACCAGTAATAAAGACATGAAGGACAAAAAAAGCACTTACTGAGGAAAGAAGAACCCTATGGTTCTTTATAACTCATCATTTCTGGTCATCAACAACTAGGAATCACAACCTACTTTCAAATACTTCTTATGCTAAAAAATTGAGAGTTGTAGCCCAAAAAAAAACTTATGAACAATCGTATGCAATATTGCTGGATGTCACGCTTGAAATATGTATTGTGAATGATTTTTCAGGTATTACTTCATCAAAGTTTAGCTTTATACAAATTTCTAAAATTGACTGAGTTGTAGCCCTAATATAAGTGCTATAGTGGATTAATTGTGGCAGACATCTTGAACTGGATTGACTCGAGATACAATCAAGAATTAATTTCTGATAGTTCTAAAAAAAAAGCGTGTTATTTTTCGTAGCTACGTGTTTAAACTCAGAGGGAATGCAAACCACAATACCAACAATATGTTTGAATATGTTTGAAAGAGAGTCATACAACCAGCGCTGGGCTGAGAGATGCAGTTTATTCCAACATTCACCCATCAGCCTCGAGAAACCGCATGACACACTTTATATAACAGCCATCTTCCGGGTTTGACTCACACAATAGTTTATAAAACATAGAAAAATTCACCTTAAAAATAGAAGTGTGTAGTGTATTAAAATCAGTAAGTAATACAACCATATTAATTTCTTCAGTTCTATTAAAATTCATATAAATGTTTGAAGGGAATTCGTGGTCAATAAATGGATGTCTAAATAATATAGCAGAAAACCAGTTGAATCTTCTAAAAGCTTTATTCCAATCTTTCACTCCAATCAGCTCCAGCAGAAGACAGCAGCAGTCAATAGGCCTCCGAGTAAGAAGGCCTTGCCACCTTATCTGAAGCTAAACAAATAGCTAACTCTCTAGAGCAGCATCTATCCATGGCTAAATCTAAGGAGAGACTCCCCAAAAACTAACAAAAAGCTCTGCTCATATAATGATGATTCAGCCTTTTAACATATGTCTCTTCCTGGTTACACCCCTGAAGGTGGTACCTTTTATGTCAGACATTAGAACATAAAGAACACATTCATACGACACAACAACTCCCATTTTCTGCTTTAAACCATATGGCTGCTGTGATAGAAAAATAATTCTATACATTGGAAACATTTATACATCTCTGATTCGTCTCAGGCTAAGAGTCAGTGACCTCTTTTTCTGACCTAAAATGTCATCAAAAACTTCATTGATTATCTTCTGTTTTCTCACAGACAAAGAGTTTTACAGGATCTGCCAGTGAGTTTACATTCTTGCTGTGATACGTTATCGAATGTTCTGTTCTCCTGACGCCAGCAGTGTTACCGTCATTGTCTGTTTGATAAACATTCTGTATAAATAAGTGTGTCTGAGACTGCCTCAGTACACACATACCGGATGTAACATGACGTGTGTGTCAATAAATTCTGACAGCCATTGACGGACTATTTTTGCATTATTTTGGATCACTTGTGTTTCTGCCTGGGCAAATAATATTGTTTTCCATAACAGCTGCAATGATCAGAAAGTGTGAAACACAATACTGCATCTAACATTAAGTCAATCAGTTACAAAATTTTCCTCAGATTCATGTTTGAACAGACAAAGCTGACTACAACAGTTTTACGTGGGGTGGGTAACCATTTGAAGCTGCCTAAACCCTTGCTCATATGACTCGCCACATATTTACCCCCAGTCGAGCTCCCGCCCCACAGTGCGCTGGTAAAGAAACAGAGTTTCTGTCAGATGAGCAGCAGGTAAACATCAGTGCTGTTTTATGGCTAAAGTGCAGTTTTGATGGTTGTTTGTTTCCTCACACTATGAATCAGTTTCTTTATTTCACATCTATCCTGATGTTTGTGCTGTGAAATTCTAACTCTGTGTCTTTTGGTGCAGATCCTGCCTGCTGTCAACATGCCGCCGAGTTGTCACCCTGCAAAGAAGCTTGTGACCAGGTATGAACAGAAACACAACAAAGTTCCCCCACCCCCCTCAGCATGGTACAATCAGGCCAGGAACACAGTATTAAATAATAAACACAAATAAATAACATCAGTGTAGTATATATGAAATTTGTATGATATTTATAACGTATAACTCCTACACAAATTCAACTTAACCGACACAACAACTCACAACAACAAACTGTCTGCATGGCTTTCTTCAGATGAGGCTCGATGTTTTTCCACAGCATCTATGAAGGTGAGGTGGGTCTGATTTAAAAAAGATTTATGATTTGTAACATTCAGACTGATATAGAAAAAAACACGTTATAGATCAAAATGAGTAAAAACATCAGATTTAGACCACTTTTGTCTGCAGTGTGAACTTCATTTTGTATAATAAAACTATAGCCTACCGTGTTGCCTCAAAGTAGTTTTTTTATCATCTTTGGAACAAACGATCAGGGTTATCCGGTCTTAGTCTGTGTCAGAAAACAAAAGTAAAGCTGTGATTGTGACCATGAAATATCTTTGGAATTCCTTCTCCATTAATTTTCACAGCCAGCAGATTTTCTGTTAACTGTGGATGAAAAGAGATGATTCATTAAAACAACAGCTCCTTCCAGCACTGGGACTGTGTGAAGCTGTAAATCTCACTCGGTTTCATGACTTCACACTTTAGCCAGAGGTTCCTGGCAGCGGCTGAATTCTCCCAGGCTATTGCCTTGTCTGTGTGTGTGTATGGGTGTGTGTGTGTGAGAGTCTTAATGTTCAACACAAACTTAAATATTTTCTTCATGCCTAACTAAACATGAGACAATATGAATGACTTTCCCATGTGCTGAATATCATCATGGTGTGCGGTCGCATGGAGATGTTAACACTCCAGGACAGATACAAATGAATTAAAATTGAAATTTCTGCATAGCCTAACATTAATTTTTTATGTGTGAATGTTAATATGGATATCTAATTTAAGTTCTAAGTAGTAAAAATGTTGTTCTGACTAAAATGAAATGTAGTTTTATTTTTTAAAATTGCAACTGGAGAAACTAAACACCAAAATGTAACCACTTTAAAGAAGAGTTTTTCTTGTAAGATATTGATAAATGAATATGAACAAATGCCGTTCACCATAGAACTGTGTATTTATTTGAAAAGTTGGAAGTAAATTGGTAAACACAAACTTAAAGTATAGGAAAAACTACAGAAAACTTAAGAACTCGATGTAGAAATGCAAATAAATAAATAAAACTGAAGAGGTAATGAAACCCACATAACATACTGTACAGACCAAAAGTTTGGACACAACTTCTCATTCAAAGAGTTTTTTTTATTTTCACGACTATGAAAACTGTAGATTCACACTGAAGGCATCAAAACTATGAATTAACACATGTGGAATTATATACTGAACAAAAAAGTGTGACACAACTGAAAATATGTCTTATATTCTAGGTTCTTCAAAGTAGCCACCTTTTGCTTTGATTACTGCTTCTCACACTTGGCATTCTCTTGATGAGCTTCAAGAGGTAGTCGTGAGGCTCCCACTGTTTGTCACACTCTGGATTCAGGATGAGCAGTGTGGCTTTCGTCCTGTTTGTGGCACAGTGGAGCAGATCTTATGGAGTAGCTAAGGGACTCATTGGAGAACATCTCAAATTAAAGAAAAAAACACTAATCCAAAGGCTGAGGTCAGACAGACAAAAGACATGAGCCAAAACTCACAAATGACAATATATATACTCTGCAGGAAAAATACTAATACTAGTATTTTGTATTGTCCCATGGCTTGAAAGAACCACAATATATCTTGTTACTTATCTTGTTGCTTTGTGTCAAAAGCAGCGTCAGTAAGAAGCTGAATGGCTGTTGGAAAAGTCACCAGTTCTACATGGAAATTTATTTACAGAAAATGTTCCAAAGACTCGTGCATTTTTTTAAAAACAAAAGTTTGTAATTTTTTTTACTTCCCTTTTAAACAGTTTTACCACAATGTATTCCAGTAACGGAACTCACAAACACCAACAACCCACCTTGACACACATTTGATAGAATTGGACTTAGAGACAAAGATGTGATGTGTGTTCTGCCTTCTTGTGTCATTTAGCAAGTTGTTCACACTCTGACCTGCAAGAATAGGATTTGTTGATTGGTTTAATGTCAGGACTTCTGTTTGTGTCCCAACAGCTCACCACCATTAAGAGTGAATCACATCTAAATCATCTTTTCCAGAGGTTACCCAGTTACTGTCCAGAGTCCATGGTAAGTCGTTGCTCAAGGCTGTATCTGGGCTGCAACTGCTGGTAATTACTTGGGGAACAGCATTTGCAAGGAAGTGATCAGAGTATCAAAATGTTTGCAAGGGTTCTCAATATTACACAAAAAAACAGCCTATCATCATTTCTGAAATGTACCCCAGTGGATTAAATCATAATTATTGGTTTGGTTGCCATAGTGGAAACAGTTTAGGCTGTGAGGGTTAGATGTGGGCAACAAGAAATGTTCACAGCTAAAATAAATACTGGCAGCTCAAAATGTGGGTGCACAGTTGGTTGGTCACTTAGTCGCAAATGCTCATCTCACAGTTTTGAGTTTCCAGTTAGTTTCTACCAGTTGCAGTTCAGTGAGATACCACTTTATGCTACACTTGAAAGAGCCATGATAGAAAATAATCAAGTTGTCAAATATATCAATAGTCCATTCCCATTCTTTACAAAGAGACCCAAAATAAAATGGTCAAAACACTGAAAAAAGCAGGCCAGATAGCTCTAATCTGATGGACTGACATCCATTGTTGGTACAGAATCATGTGTTAAAACCCTGTAACACTAAAAACTGTAGTTAAAACTGAACCCATCAGCCATTTAAAAAGCTCTAATTCTTTGAGACTTAAGAGATTTCTGCTTTGCGTCACTCATCCTGCATGTTATTCAGCTTGTCATTTTCTGTCTTTTTGTGCCTCTGATTCATTACAGAAATTATGTTTTTAATGAAGGTGCTGTTGAAGTCCCTGATCAATGACATAAATTCTGCTGATGTCTAATGATGGGGACATTTATTTGGCAGGCAGAAGACACCAGCAGTGTTGGTTTACACTGTCCCGTACTGACAGAAGTACAAAAAGAGATGTTTAAGTGTGCAGCCTTCTGTGTTTCTAACTGCTGGAAGAGGAGACAGACACAGAGTTGTTTGTGATAATTATTCCCACAACATTTTACCACAACCCAATGGGACTTTAATCAGATTCATATTTTCCTGTTTTCTAACACTGGTTTGATCCATGGAATGTCATGTTTGTTCCTTGTCAAATTCAAAAAACTTCTCACAGCTTTTTTTCCCCCCGCATTCAGCCGTTGTTTACACTATTCCTTTGATGAAAAAGTCATAGAAGCCAAAGATTTTTGGGTTTAGTCTGTTCCTCCTCCTCGCTCCATGGGTTTATCATAATAAAGTGATAGTCCTCTAACTCAGACCCAAACGATGTGAATCAAAGTTGTTATAGTAGAACAGAGGCTCCAGCATAATCTAATAAAGCTCCAATAAAGTTAAGGGCGAGTCCAGCTGAATGTTCTGTTCACTGTCCACACCCACTGATATTTACAGATGCCACAAACATCTGCTCTGTTGTGACTATTAGCTCATTTAAACTGTCACACATATCTATTAGAAAAAACTGACATTGCTATTTTTTTCTAACGTTGCAACATATATTACGATATGAAAAAATACAAGAATATTTATGTTATTTAGCCCACTGTTCTTACATTTTGCGAATTTTTACAAATTTTTTATTTAAATGTTAAATATTGTATGTAAATATTAAATCCTAAATCTAAATGTCAAAGTTAAATCTTAAACGTCAAAATTTAAATGCCATCTTCAGTGGCGTTAGCAGCATTAGCACGCTGCTACCGTGTCCTTTTTTAAATAAAACTGCCTTAGTTTCTGTTTCCGTCATGCTATAACCGTATTTTGCATGTTTCCCTCCAGTTCTCTGCAAATTTGCTCATCTTCCTCGTTTTCTTCAAGATCCTTGTCGTCTGTCTCCACAGCTCGAGAATTCACTGACAACACTTCTCTGAAAAATGATGCCATTATTGTCCCAGAAGTTCCACAACAAAATTAATGTTTTAGCTTTTTTGACACAAAGCCGCCTACTTCTGCTGGTGGAAGCAATCCGTCAAAATAAAAGCCGTAACATGCGACCATTTAGTGCGATGAATTAGTGGTTTAGTCCCTAGATCACCTACTACATCATAGGACCTGCAATGCTACTATTGCGCATATATACATTGTGATTATGATGCTCAAACAATAAATTGTTCAGCTTTAGTGCACAGATTAATGTGATTGCTTAATCAGAATCTCTTTATTATTATTATTAACATTCCCATCCAATACAGCATTCATGCTTTCAATTAATCAATCAATCAACTTTATATCCGCAGATAGATTTGATTCAGCTTCCTTCCAAGAACAAGACATATGACATAGACACAACATGATTAGAAGTTACCAGGTGAACAATACCTAACAATAGATGATACTTCCCCATCTTAAGAATAATAACAGGATAACAAGATAAAATGAGATAAAAAGATAAAATAAGGTTAAGACAAAATAGAAAAAGATGGAAATAATGAGATAAGATGGGATAAAAGACTTTTAAAAGAATTTTGAAAATATGCTAAATCTAATTAAAAAAACTAATGGCACAGTATAGTTTTAAAACACTCAGTGTTTTGCCATTCAGTTTCTGCGTTCTGTGTTTTTTAATTACAATGTTCAATCAAGTTTTTTGTCACTGGTTTAACTTTTTGAACGGTTTGTTTGAGCACCTCTGATATGAGCCATCTTCTTTTTTCCCTTCTGTAGAATGAACTTTGGATGTGCATCAACTCTACACTCCCAGGTAAGATGTGTGAGCAGATAAAGACCAGCTATGATGAGCTTAAAAAGTTCCAGCTTTGGTGCCCTCCAGAGGTCCAATTATAAACAGCTGTTTTACTTGAATCTGCGCTTACTATTTGCACCAGGATAGTTAGATGTGTTTGGCTGCATTGTTTAATGTGAAATAGACACGGTTTCTCAAGGGTTGGCGAAAAAATTAATTGGTTTGTAAAAGAAAACTGGACTAATGTTCATTCAAATAAAGAAATACTTGGACTCTTAAATCCTTGAAATCGAGCCATCTTGTGTGTGCGTACCTTAGATTGAGGCTGCTGCCTATGACCACAGAACAGCTGATGTTAGATCAGGCTGTGCATCAAAGGCCTGAATCCTGCTGCTTATCCTGCCTGTCAGAGGTCTAATAGCCTCCAGACTGGAAGGCACTTTTTTATCGTACCTTTTGGACCTCCTAAGCCTTGGTGCGTCGACTGCCTCAGGAATCTGTAAAGGTTTAACTCGTTAAGTTAAACTTTTCCTCAGATGTCTGTGATGTTATCGATCCTCTGATGTTCAGCACCTTCTTCTGATTTATTCGGGTGGTGTAAACATTCTCCTCAACATACCTGCTTTAGTTACTGCAACCCTTTGAAAGTTCACCCACTTTGCAGAACCAAAACACCACCAAAAACTCAGATAATCTGCATATTTATGGCTTTTAATCAGGACCTGTGTCAGTGTCCGTCTATGAGGTCAGCCCACAGAGATGTGTGACTCTGGTTGGTTCTTGTGTTTGATTCTGCTCCAGGTGTTTCCAAGAAGTCTGAAGGCTGGGTTGGGCTCGGCTGCTGTGAGTTAGCCATCGCATCCGAGTGTCGAAGGGAATGCAAACAGGTGAGATGACTGACTTTTTACAGCTTTAACCAGGTGTTTACATACTGTATGCTATATAAAATGATAATCTCATTGTTGTACATTAAAACAGACTATGAGAATACATGTAAAGGGACCCCAATTTATACAATATATAGATGAAACCTTAAAACCTTAACAGTTAGGATTATGGTGGATGAATATATAAAATTTTACCCACTTTTGGCTTTGTGTTTGTATCTGTCTGTTAGCAAAATAGCTCGTAGTGAAGAAATGTCAATGAATTTTGCTGAATGTAACAATTGGTTGTACGCAGAGCTGTTGCTAGTCATCTGGGTGCCTTAAGCACAACTGCTTTGTGGTGGCCTCCCCCTCCCAGAAATGAAAAATAATTCAGTATTGTCAGTGTGCTTCTATTTATTTCCAAACAAACCTTCTCAATTTTGTTCGGAAAACAGATTTGCAAATATCAGATTAAGAAGGCACAAGTGAACAGTAAGAGGAGAAATTAAAACTTTGATAAAATACTACAGCTTTTTTTGCATTAACAAATTAACAAAAATTAATAAATATGACCATCATTATTTCAAAAGGTCTGTGCAATGTCTCTCAAGAAAAGAAAGAAAGTGGTGGTCGTGTCTGACTTGTGCCTGTAGATGAACTGTTGAGTTGATGGTTGGGTCGGTCCTGCTGACAAGTCCACAGATCTGCTGGTTGGTGGCTGAACTGCTGCTGGATGTTGATCATCTGAATCTTCCTCCTGGCCTTCAGCTCCTCCTGGCGCAAATCTCAGCATTGACTCTGTAGAATTCAAGAATACAAGACAAAATACTCAGAGATTTACACTCACCGGCCACTTTATTAGGTACACCTAGTACCAGGTTGGACCACCTTTTGCCTTCTAGACTGCTTTATGGCATAGATTCAACAAGGTACTGGAAACATTCCTCAGAGTCTGGTCCATATTGACATGATAGCAAAAAGAAGAGAATCTCCCGTTCCACCACAACCCAAAGGTTCTATTGGATTGAGATCTGGTGACTGTGGAGGTCATTCAAGTACAGTGAACTCATTGTCATGTTCAAGAAACCAGTCTGAGATGATTTGCGCTTTATGACATGGAGCGTTATCCTGCTGAAAGTAGCCATCAGAAGATGGGTACACTGTGGTCATAAAGGGATGGACATGGTCAGCAACAATACTCAGGTAGGCTGTGGCGTTGACATGATGCTCATTTGGTACTAATGGGCCCAAAATGTGCCAGGAAAATATTCCCCACACCACTGCACCACCACTAGCCTGAACCATTGATACAAGGCAGGATGGATCCATGTTTCCTATTGTTGAAACCAAATTCTGACCCTACCATCCGAATGTAGCAGCAGAAATCAAGACTCATCAGACTAGGCAACATTTTAATCTTTTATTGTCTAATTTTAATGAGCCTGTGTGAATTGTAGCCTCAGTTTCCTGTTCTTAGCTGACAGGAGTGGCACTGGTGTGGTCTTCTGCTGCTGTAGCCCATCTGCTTCAAGGTTCGATGTGTTGTGGTTCAGAGATGCTCTTCTGCAGACCTCAGTTGTAACAAGTGTTTTTTTTGAGTTACTGTTGCCGTTCTATCAGCTTGAACCAGTCTGACCATTCTCCTCTGACCTCTGGCATCAACAAAGCATTTGCGCCCAAAGAACTGTCGCTCACTGGATATTTTCTCTTTTTTGGACCATTCTCTGTAAACATATGATGGTTGTGTGTGAAAATCCCAGTAGATCAGCAGTTTCTGAAATACTCAGACCAGCTGTCTGGCACCAACAACCATGCCACATTCAAATTTACTTAAATCACCTTTCTTCTCCATTTTGATGCTCGGTTTGAACTGCAGCAGATCATCTTGACCATGTCTACATGCCTAAATGCATTGGGTTTCTGCCATGTGAATGACTGATTCAACATTTGCATTAATGAGCAGTTGGACAGGTGTATCTAATAAAGTGGCCGGTCGGTGTATGATAAAATATAGTTTTAAACCACGGTACAACAAATATTGCAAACATTAATTGTACATTAATGTAAGCCTTTGTAAATCATTAGTTTATGATTCCAAACTAGTTTACCTTTACAGACCAGGACTGATGGAGCACAAAATAAAAATTCTGTACATCATCTGACTTGTTAATAACAGACGGTTATATAATGATTGAGCTGCATGATGCACGTCATAAGTAGCCTAGCTAGCTAGCAATCTGAGCACCACTAGTAGGAGGTTGGCGAAGTGGCCTCTTCACACAGCATAGATTCAACTTTTCTTGAACAAATGTGTTAGTTTTTTTATGAAGCAGATTTTCTGGTGCCCCCCTGATAACCTGAAGCCCTGTGCGCATTGTGTGGTCTACGTGCAGAGCACCAGCACTGGTTGTACGTCTACAGATTAACCTTTTTAGCGCAGGTCGCCTATAATGATGTAATGTGGAACTGACTTGAGAACGTAGCAGTTTACAAATACCAGAGGTACATTTTAGTTTTAGCTGTCTTCAGACTAGCCATTAGCTCATCAGTTCTGTCAGAATTAAGCTGTTTCTCCAAACCTGAGATCCTTTCAAAATTTATCTATGACAGGTAAGATTTTTTTCCTTTTACGTTTTACAAAGAAAAGTACTTCTTTTTCTTTATTCTTTCTTTCTTTTTTCTTTTTTTTTCTTTTATACAGATTGTTTATTCGATCTATAACACACAGAGAAATAATAATAATTGTTACAGTCAATCAAAAATCCATCTGCATTCAATGAGATTCAAGTAAAATCACATACATATTTTTCAAAAACTTCATTATGGTTGATCTATTCCTTTGACTGCTGGTCCACATATAACATGTTTCTTTTAGCGCTTCTGTTGTGTTATAGCTGTATTTGCTTCTTTTCCAGGCATCATCTACAAATGACATTACAAAAGTATGCAAAAGAGTCACAGAGGTAAGTCAGAGAGGGAGAAGCTGTGAGTATTTCAGAATAAAGTACAGTCTGTGTTTCTATACAGTTTTTTTTAATGACACAAACATTTTGGTTTGATTTGGTTTTAGTATTATTCCTGTCTGGAAAAGTGAAGAGGAGAGAAGGAACACAAAAACATTTTTTTTACCTCAACCCCATCAAGTCAGACCTTCTTGTCTAACATCAGTGGGCTCAAATTTACACAGAAAGTTGTTTTTTTTTTGTTGTTTTTTGTTTTTTTTATAACTTTCCACAAGGTTTTGGCGTGTTGGAGTGTTTCTGTGTGTGAGTTTGTGCCCATGCCATCCAAAGAGCATTTTTTGAAGTCAGGCACTGATGTTTGACCAGAAAGTCTGCCTCACATTCCCAAGTGAGCTTAGCCATTAGCTGTGTGCTGTTAGCCTGTGACAATCACTGTGTTGAAGCTGTTAATCTGAGCAGCAGTGGCCAGGATCATTACAGCTTCTCTCTTCTCTTTCTAGAACTCCCTCTACAGCTGCATCACCAAAAATGAAAGTAAGTTGTTATTTACACACTCACAGATCAGTGAAGTGGGGTTAGGTATAAATGACAGTCCTCTTTTTCTTTTTTTAAATGAGCTTGTTTGTAATATTCTTATTTTTCTTTCTTCTGTTTTTAGTTCAAACTAAACAGGGCCATGTTCATGTTTGACAGATTGAGTTGTCTTGGAGATAAACCAAAAAAAAAAGTGTATAGCTCTTATCAAAGTGCATTGTTTCCTAAAGGGGCACAGAGCTACTGTACATCAAGCTACTGAACTGTGTTAACGTTGAAGAATGGCATAGTGTCTGTTGGCTTCTTTAAAAATGTTGTTTACTTGATTTTTAATGTCTGTCTTGTAAACCTATCTTCATCCAGTGGGTTCGTCATGCTGCAGCTTTGCAGGCCGTCACACCACATGCAGGGATTACTGTGAGGCCATCTTCAGGACAGACTCCACCCCTACAGAGTCCCAGATCAAGTCTGTCAAAACCTACTGTCAGGGCCAGAGCCACAAGCTGCTCGAGTGTGTCAACAACTTCACAGAGTCCTACCCTGTACGCAGCCCCATCGACAGTACGTCTATCTGGGCTCATTCTGTTCACACACTGTCTGGACTGACTGTCAAACACTACAGCAACTACCTGATAACATTATTGCCTACTTAAAATACCATTGATTAAAACAACAGAGCTAAAAAAAATCAGACCTCGACAGGAAAACAACACAAAAACAAATAAATCAATCAAACATGGCTCCTAATTCTGATCTAAGTTTTCTCAAATACAACCGCAATTCCAATGAAGTTGGAACGTTGTGTAAAGCAATTAAAAACAGCATACGATGATTTGTAAATCTTTTCAACCGATATTCAATTGAATTTGCTACAAAGACAAGACATTTAATGTGTAAACGGATAAACTTTATTGTTTTTTCGCAAATATTCTCTGATTTTAAATTTGATGCTTGAAACATGTTAAAAAAACTGGGACAGGGACAACAGAAGACTGGTAAAGTTGAGGAATGCTTTAAAAACACCTGTTTGGAGCTTTCCACAGGTGAATATGTTAATTGGAAACCGGTGAGTGCCATGATTGGGTGTAAAGGGAGCATCCACGAAAGGCTCAGTCGTTCACAAGCAAGGATGAGGCGAGGTTCATCACTTTGTGAACAACAGTGTGAGCAAATAGTCCAAGAGTAAAGAATAGCATTTCTCAACATACAATTGCAAAGAATTTAAGTATTTTATCATCTACAGCCACAATATCAGAAATACCCCGAAGATCAGAGATTTGTCCTGAGTCAGAGAATCAGGACAAATCTCACTGTAAGCAGAAAGGCTGAAAACAACAATAAATGCCCGTGATGTTCTATCCTTCAGGCAGCACTGCATTAAAAACACACATCATTTTGTAACAGATATTAGCACATGGGCTCAGGAAGATTTCAGAAAACCATTGTCAGTGAACACAGTTCGTCTCTACATCAACAAGTGCAAGTTAGAACTTTACCATGTAAAGCCAAAGACATATATCAGCAGCACCCAGAAACACCGCCGGCTTCTCTGAGCTCGAGCTCATCTGAGATGGACCGACACAAAGTGGAAAAGTGGTCTGACAAGTCCACATTTCAAATTGTTTTTGGAAATCATGGACATCGTGTCCTCTGGGCCAAAGAGGAAAAGGACTGTCTGGGTTGTTATCAGAGCAAAGTTCAGCCTCTCTGATGGTATGGGGTGTGTTAGTGCCCTTGGTATGTATAACTTCCACATCTGTGAAGGCTCCATTAATGCTGAAAGGTACATACAGATTTTGGAGCAGAAAATGCTGCCATCCAAGCCACGTCTTTTTCAGGGACATTCTGCTTGCTTCAGCAAAACAATGCCAAGCTACATTTTGCACGTGTTACAACAGCATGACTTTAAAGTAAAATAGTGGATACTAGACTAGCCTGCCTGCAGTCCAGACCTGTCTCCCACTGAAATGTGTGGATCATTATGAGGTGCAAAATTTGACAACGGAAACCCCAGATTGTTGAGCAACTGAAGTTGTACATCAAGCAAGAATAAGAAAGAATTCCACCTACAAAGCTTTAACAATTAGTGTCCTCAGTTCCCAAACACTTATTGAGTGTTGTTAAAAAGAAAGGGGATGTAACATGGTGGTAAACATGACCCTGTCTCAGCTTTTTTTGGAACGTGTTGCAGGCATCAAATTTAAAATACGTGAATATTTGCAAAATATAAATAAAGTTTATATGTTTGAACATTAAATATGACTTTGTAGTGTATTTTATTGTGTGTTTTATTGAATATATGTTGAAAAGTATTTGCAAATCATCATACTCTGTTTTTATTTAGGTTTTACACAATGTCGAAACTTCACTGGAATTTTTATTCACTGAAAAAAGGAGCTGATAGAGAACCTGTCTAACACTACAGCGTGCATGTTTCAGCTTAATTAAACTTGTGCTAATGTTTTTTTAACCCTGATAAAACCCTGTGACCCCTCCCTTCCAGGTTTGTACTGCTGCGACCGGGCGGAGGCCACCCACTGTCAGGTAGCCTGCCGGCGGATCCTGCGCACCATGAATACAGAGCACGAGATCATGGACGGTCTGATCAGTGAGTGCGGCGCCCAGCCCCTCCCTCAGGACCCCATGTGGCAGTGTTTTCTGGAAAGTGCTCACCCTCCTTCCCCCACTGAGGAGATCCCCCATCCAGGCAAGATGGACCTTGCCAAGCTGCACTGCTGCTCCAAAGCGAACACGTCTCACTGCAGGTACCACAGCAGATTCTGCTTCGGTTGTGTGAGAGGTGCTTGGTTCTGCAGGACCCGGCTGTGACTAACCATGTGCCGCACTATGACAGGGACATGTGCCAGAAGATCAGCACCCACTGGGGCAGCCAGACGTGGCATGATTTTGACCGTACCTGTGAGTACAACCCTGTGGAGACGGAGCTCATCAACTGCCTGGCAGATGTTGGAGAGCCCTGCCAGTTGGGCTGCAAGGACCTGACATACTGCACCAACTTCAACGACCGGTCAGAACCTGCTTCTGTTGCTGACAGGGTCCAACTGAGACACCCTAGCAGGGTCCTGAGTTAGATATGCTGTAAATAGATGCAGGGTAACTCAAAAGATCAATCAGATTTAGATCTACAGTTGAGTATATCCTATGAAACTTTCTGAAAGTTTTACAAAAATTTGTCCAGTTGAGGTATTTTGCTAACAGACACTTAACACACACAGTACTATTACAGCAGCATGGTCCTGGTTAAACAGACTCAGGAAAAGAGTTTATGGACTTTTATTTTTAAAAGCAGTCGTCTGACTGCTTCATGTAGGGGGTTCAAGAAGAAAATTTTATGTTATGTCTTTGATAAGAAGGCACTTGACCAGCATCAAAGAAACAGTAGAACCATAGCTATAGGTTTGCCTCCTTTCTACACTACCAATTATACCAATACTGACTTTAGATGATCCCCACCAATCAAAGAAAACATCTGGCATTACTCAGAGTGTTGTCTGGAAGCAATCTTTAATTCTTCGTTTTACGCCCGCACATGCAGGCAATGCAAAATCTTTTAAAATCATAGTTTTTTTATGTGACAAATTGCCTTATGGGGGCTTTAATGAGTTTAAAATCTCAAAAATGTAGAGAAATCCAATTAGTGGAAGATTTTGCTCTTATGAGGGTTGAAATATAGGGTCTGCCATTTTGAATTATAGGCCCCATCTGAAGACATTTTTGACCCGTCCAGAACTTGAATTTGAACAAACACCCCCTTGAATTTCAGGAAGTGTTTTTTTGCGTGGGGGTGGCCTCGTTTATTGCTCAGTATTACGACACAAGCTGGAGGGTCGCCAGGGTGTGAGGAGCTGTTCATCACTGCTTGCAGCTTTAATTAACATTTGTTCTATTCACAGAATTCCAATAAAACTCTTGTTTATGTGGTGTGTGTGTGGGTGTGTGTGTGTAGGCCCACAGAGCTGTTCCGCAGCTGTAACGTTCAGTCCGATCAGGGTGCCATGAGCGACATCAAGCTGTGGTCCAATGGGACAATCCAGATGCCATTCATGGCCATCCCAGTGTTGGACATCAGGAAGTGTCTGCCTGACATGTGGAAGGCTGTGGCCTGTTCGCTGCAGATCAAACCGTGTCACAGCAAGTTCAGAGGGAGCACCATATGCAAGTAGGTCTGCTGCTGTAAAACAATTTAAACACAATCACTTCAATTACTGGCATGCAGACTTATTTTAAGAGTAAATGGCTCTGGTGGCAACCTGTAGCAGCTAACATCATCATGTTTTCTATTAAAAATACTTTTTATGCAAAGGCTGAGCTGCAGAAGTATTTACAACTGTAGAAAAATTTGCTTGCACAAAATACTAAAAAACAACTAATGAAAAGCTGTCCTTGCTGTTAAATTGCCATTCAACAGAATTATTCTAAAAAACAAACTAATGAAACTGGTCTTCATAAAAAGGATGTTGCCCCTAACGTAGTATTTTGTTGCCCAACCTTTTGAGACAGTCACTTTAATTTAATGAATTGTGTAACTCTCTCTGAGACGTTGGCACCAGTCTACAGGTATTTTGTGTCACTCTTAGTGAGCAAAGTGCTCCGACTGTCTCAGGTTTGAAGGGTGTTTTCTCCAGACATGTTTCACCTCCTTCCACAGATGTTCAATAAGATTTATCAGGGCTGAGAAGATCACTTAACAGTCCAATATTTTGCTCTTACCCATTCTTGGGTGTTTTTAGTTGTGTTTTGGGTCATTATCCTGTTCGAAGACTCATGACCTGTGACTGAGACCAAGCTTTCTGACACCGGGCAGCACTTTGGTCCGGAATTCCTTGATAGTCTTGAGATTTCACCCTGAGTCAGATGCAGCAGAGCAGCTCCCGAACATAACTGAGCTGTCCTTATTTGGTATGTTTCATTTTGGGTCTGTGAACATAGAGCTAATATGACTTGTTACCAGAAAGCTCCAGTTTTGTTTTATCTGCCCAAAGGACATTCTCCCAGATGCTTTGTGGCTTGTCAGTATTTGTTTTGTCAATTTGCAGTTACTTTGTGTCTTCTTCTGTCATCTTCCATAAAGTTCACTTTGACTCAAACAGCAACTGATGATGCAATCTTACCCTGACCCACTTAGACTTTGTAATTCCGCTCTTTTCTCTTTGTAAGTTGTTCTGGGATCTTTGGTTACCATTCGTATTGCTTCAGTTTGTTAACAATTTTCCTCTTGTGGCCATGTCCAAGAAGATTAGCTCCAGTCCTCTTTCTTAAGATGAATAATATATTCAGTGTGTTACACTCCATGATACCGAGCAGCCCAGTGATTTATTCTTTAAATAGACTGACTGATTACAGGATTAAAACACACGTGATGCTAATTAAAAGACACAGTATAGTTTAACATGTCCCTGTGGTCAAATTATTTTCCATGTTTCATCCTCTTTGTCAAAGCCAGTTTCATGAGTTTATTTTATTTAAATAATTCTGTTGAACTGAAATTCAAAAGTAATGATTTCCATTAGTTGGTTTTTAGTAATATTTTCTTTTTAGTACTTTTTTCACTTTCAGTTTATTTCAGCAACCTTTGTGAGTCTTTTTTTAAACAAACTGATACCAATGTTTCCCCTGTCTGTATCTCTAAGCCTGGATGATTAGGTGACTGAAAGCTCGTTATTGATGATTAGTTTAGTTGTACGACTCCTGAAGCTTCTGCTGCTTTTTTCCATCAAATACTTTCTTTTTTTCCTGTCAGAGTAAATCTAAGCAGCCAGTATGTATGAGTCATTCATGTCTTCACAGTTCTTAGAAACCCTGTGTTGGATAAATATTTCTGAAAGGCACAAATATTAATATATAATTCAAATAATTAAAATGTCATATTTTAATTCCTTCACGTTATTAAAAATAACTTCAGAATGTGTGTGAGCTGCAGACAGGCTCTCGTGTTGCAACAGGACCTGTTTCCACTGGTGCTGCAGGATGTTTTGCTGGATTTTCATCTAATCTGTTCTCAGGTCGGACTGTGTGGACATCCTGACCCAGTGTGGGGACAGGAAACGCTTCCATGAAGGACAAACCCCAGAGAGGATCTGTGAGCAGCTGTCTCCCATCGATGACCCTGAGCACTGCATCCCCCTCCACAGATACCTCAGTGAGTTACTGTCCACTGAGGGAGGGAGTGGGTGGGGCTTTATGTGGCCAACATTTTACCACCCAACCTGTTTGTTGTATACTGGGAAACAACAAACATACTGTATGTACATCTACGGGGTTTAAAGCTGAATCTAGTCATATTTGTGTGGATTTAGGGATAATATGTTTCTCCAGCCCAGCTCTTCTGCACATACTGTAAAATTCATTGAAGGAATGCATATTACCTGCCTCCTTTCATGTCAGAGTTTTAATTCACAATAATAACAATAATAATAATACATTTTAATTGGAGGCACCTATCTGGCCCTCAAGGAGACCAAACAGGCAACAGATACATGCATGTAAAAAGAAATAAATACTCAATTACAAGCAGCAATAGACTGAAATGATAAATGTCACCCAGACTCTTAATTTGAAGGGATGGAGACACACAAGTGTTGTCAACTAAAATGGGAGTACTGTTAGCTTGGGATAATGTTGAGTTTGTTCTAATGAGTAGGAATTCAGTTTTATCACTAGCCATGTTTCCATCAACGTTTTTTAATTCGCATTTTAGAAAAGGTGAATGATAACGGCACAATTTGAAAAAAATTCCTCTAATTCACAAAAAAGTTTATACACTCGCTTGAGGTGGTTTTTGGGTTTTTTGAAAAAGAGTTAATGCGCAAAAGGAGAGATGGAAACACATTTGCCGAATAAGTTCTGAAGTAGTGAACATTTACCTCACATGGTTGATCAGCTGTTCCCGCTGCCTGTCTGGTACCGGTACCAGCTGCTGCTGGACCCTTCACCCTCTGTCGGCGTCTCCTCAGTTATTCTTGTAACGTGAAGTGAGTTGCGTTTCTTTTTCTTTGTCTCCAGACAGCAGTAACATCGCCAAAACTACTAGTTGATATGACAGACTAAGTACAACTTTCCAGATAGTAGCTATACGTTCCTGATAACTTCTCTACATTGTCCTGGGATGTGTATCCCTGCGAGTTTGCGACTCCTACTTAATGTTTACTACAGGCATGCGTCTGACATAATTACACTTTGCGTAGCCTGGTTGATATGTTTCAAGCCAGTTGATAGAAACACATATGATTCACATTTCTTCTTTTTTCCTTTTTGCAAAATTTGCTGAAAAATTCAATTAAAATTGGATGGAAACACTGTTTAGTTTAGGAAAGTTAGAAGAAAACCAAGGTTTGAGTTCATTAAGGCAGTTGGTAAGGGAGGACAACATTACATTTACTGGAAAGGTAGAGGTGGGTGTCATCCACATTACAATGAAAATGAATGACATATTTGTGAAAACTAACCGATGGGAAGGAGGTCAATAATGAAGAGGAGGGGCTCCAGGACAAAGCCCAGGGGCACACCAGTGGTTACGGTGGATGGTTTGGAAACAAAATATTGAAGCTGGTCGAACTGAGTGTGACCAGAAATGTGGTGTCCACCACAGCCTCATCTTGTGAGATGTGTTAATGCTCAGAGTATGTTAAGGATGACTCTCAGCTACTACCACATAAACTTTACCGTATTATCCGTAAATCTGATTTATTGCAATTTTGGTGGTGGCAAAGATTGCCTAGCTGTGGGAGTCATCTTAAATGGGATACAGACTCCAAAATGAATCTGTTGTAGATGTTCACCCAGTGTTTAATGTTTAAGATTTTGATTTTAATTAATTTTGTGGTTCGAGAGATGTTATGCTAACAGTGCAGACAAAGGAACACACATTCTGTACATGGGCAAAAACATTGTCATTCTGCCTTCAGTGGTGGGAGATAACAGCTTTCTGTTCATCAAATAGGTTGTCTTTTACCAGTTATTTTATTTCCTTAAGTTCAGATTGTCTTTGATGAATCAGATTAATGGACCGTGTTTCTCCACCCCTGCAGTGCCCAGTTCCTTAGGCGATGTCAGGGTTGAGGAGGTCATCCATCCATGCAACCCCAACCCATGTCCCAGCAACAACATCTGCCAGGTGAACAGAAAGGGCTGCAACGACATGAGCAACTGTGAGCCATATCTTTGTGAACCAGGTACACCTACACCCTCACACAAACACACACACCATCCGAGTCATTTCACTCACTCGATACGTGTGTGTGCGTTTCAGGGTGTAAACTGGGCGAGGCCTCAGAGTTTCTGGTGCATCAGGGCGCTCGAACACAGGTTCCAAGTTTCTCTGGTCTTGCTGGTTGTTACGACGTGTGCACCTGTGGTCCCAGTGGGCGCCTGGAGAACTGCGTGGAGATGCCATGTGTGGAGACCAGCAAGGTCTGCATCGTGGAGGGACAGAGGAAGAGTAAGACATGTCTTTTCTTTCAGTTAGCAGAAGCATGTAGTTCCTAAAAGTAAATGTCTGACTTGTGTTTTGTAAATTTAAGACCTAGCGTTGTTTGAGGGACTGCATGTCGCCTGCTGCCTTTCATGCTGGAGATCATCTTGAATTAAGAATGAACAGAGTTATAGTTCTTTTGGTCAAACAATGTAAATGACATAATGAATGATCTCATGCAATATTGTAGCCATTTTTGTGTTGGCTAAGGTTGATTATCTATGGTTTGCTTAGTGGTTCATGAGATATTTTGCTAACAAACACAGGGTTGATTAGAAATTTAGTGCAAAAGTTTTAAGCAAAAATATTGCAATGTGTAGTGCTTAGAGTATGTACTGAGGATCAGTCTCAGCTACTACCACACCAAGTTTTAGCAAATAATTTAGAACATACATACTGACATAGAACTAGCTGAGTACAGCCATTTTTGTGTTTTCTAATGTCAGGTGACGGTAGTGACCATCTTGAATTGAGTTGACTACAAAAGTTAATTCGTTGTAGATGTGTACATCAAATCAATACTTTCTGAGAGTTTAAAGTTTGTCCAGTGGTTCATGACAGATTTTGATGATATGTTAGCACACACTGACACAGGTGAAAATATTTTCCGCCTTTGCCTTTTGCCAGCGGCTAAAATGATCTTTTATATTAAAAATAACAAATAAAGCTACAGGAAGAGTTCTGAATCAAAAAACTTTAACCGACAAATATCAAGCAAGTACCGTATACAAGGATTTTGTCATGAATCACGCCTGATCCCCGTTTAAACACCATGTCATGTCACCTTGTTTACCTCCTCATTGATTCACCCCGCCTGTCACAGAAAATCACATCAGCATCATTCTACTCACCTGTGATCAGCAGTATATAAGCTCCACTCTCCCACAGTCTCGTCGCCTGATTATTCGCCAAGTAAATGTCTAGCAATCCCATGTCCCGTCTGGTCTGCCTGGTCTCGACTTTCCTTCTGGTTATTGGTTCTACGTCTCCTGCGTCATCCCTCCTCGTTACAGTACCACAACCCAGAGTTAAGTCTGCTCCCTTAAACCAGAGTCTGCTGTCCGTCTTCATGTGTATGACCCCCGCCTGCCTAATGGAAGAACCTGTGGTAAAAAAACTCTGTCGTAATTCGTAATAGGGTTGGGCATTATTGGCAAAAAAATTCATCACGATTAATTATGGTATTTAGCCGATAATGATTAATTTGACAATTAATCCCCTGAAGTCTCTGAACACCCTCATATCCTAGTCACATGACCAATTTCAATCACTCTCGTGGGAAAGATTTGCTCTTCGCAAAAATCAGTTCCAAGTTGTGTCAAAATTATAGACTTCAGACTATACATCAATTTTTAAATTGTGTTGATAGACCAAGTAAAACCGGAGTTATGATAAATAAATTACAGAACTTTTTAAAAATGTTTGTTGTATTTGAAGCGAAGAGGAGCATCGAGCAGAAAGAGCGGGGAAATCTCCAGTCAGTCTGCCTGGTGGCATTAATTGTATTAATCATCAAGTGACAAAAAATTATTGATTAATGTTTTTATGACAATTAACTGCACATGATACGATTATGCCCAACCCTAGTTCGTAACTCGGAAGTGACGTCTTCACCACCGGACTTCACCCCAACTGTGCTACATCATTCAAGGTCTCTTCCCAGATTCCCCGCACATTAGGAAGAGCTCCAGATTAGTGTGATGTTTGGATCCAGAACCAGCCTCCTGCTCTTTAATAAAAATCTGTAAAGCTCAATCCCCGAGTCATAACAGATTCTTCAGTGTTTATGCACTGACACCCTAAAACTAGTAAAATATTAGATATTTTTAACCCGAAGCACCAGTCATCTCAACATAACTAAATGATTAGTAGCTCTGGCAGCGGAAGCTTATTTAAAGGGGGGTATTATGTATTTTCCAGGCTTATACAGTAGTTAAATTCTATACCACAATCAAGTAATTATGTTACCATTAGAAATGCATTATTTATCAAAATTAAATTTGACTTTGAATCATAATCTATCTAAACACCTTGAAATTGGCCTCCCACCGTTTCAGATACTCCCACTTCAGCACGTCTTCACAACAATGCTTCCGAGGAGGGGTGCTTTGCATGGCGGGAGCTCAGCTGCAGACTGAGATATTGGGAGGAGTTTTGTACAAATAGGCAGTGCTTTGTACCAGCAGGTGTTTGGACAGCTCCACATGGCTAACATGATATAAAACTCCAGACGTTTTTGCAACCCCCCCGCCTGCCCGCCCCCCTTAATGTTTTAGCACCTACAGTACTCTCTAATAGGTTCAGTTCATTTTACTTTATCATCATTGTAGCCGGTTTGGTTAAATAGTCACCTTTGTTTTTGGAGACATAAAAAAATCTTAGTAGTTTTTAAGATAAATGTAAAGTTTTACATTTCGTGAAAACTGCTGCTCTTTAAAAAGCTTGAAACCACCTCTGAATATATTTATGGAATTGAACTTCATGTCATCCAGCCAACAACAAATATTAAAGTCTTCTGATTGTTTTTATGTTAAATTTCACTCCTTCTGTTTAGAAGTGACATTTTAAACATGAACCTGTAACCTTGAGCAGCAATATAAATATCCAGTCTTCTGTCGGTGTTGTGTTGTTACTATCAGACCATGGCACCTCCTTCCGGACTGACTGCAACACCTGTTCCTGCTTCGCCGGCGAAACAATCTGCTCCAACAGGAAGTGTCCCGGCTCCGGCTTACCATCAGCTGGTCACGTCCCTGGTTTGTCTTTTTATTGGTTTGACTGACATTAGATTATGATTAGGTTTTGTAGTCTTGTATGATGTCAAGAAACTAGAAGGTTGTCAGAAATACAAGAAGATGTGTTCATAAAACTGATATGTTACTGTGCTGTAACAGTTTGACTTGTTGGTGAGTCCACATTGTGAGAAAACCGGTACATCTTCATTGCGGTCTCATTGAGAGCTTAGTGTTTTGAACATCATTGTCTACAGCATGTAAACTATTTTCTAGGCCATTCCTGTTATACAAATTCATTTTACAGGTGAGCAACAAAATCACTTTCAAGTCCTAGATACAGTTTTTGCAAGCAATGAAAAAAAAAAGCCTCAACTTGGTGAGGATCTGGGTTTTGTTTAGTTATTTAGTTTTTTGAGTTCATTTTTCTAGATCATTCCTTTCTACCACTGTGATCTGTTACCTGTGTTTCGTGATCCTTGTGAGATGCAGTTTAGTTTTCTCCTGTCAGTATCTTCTCTGGCCCCGCCCACATTCCCCTGTTCCTCGAGTCTCTCCCCAGGTGTTTCACATTATCTTCTCGTTAACATCCCTTTATATTCTGTCTTGCCTCCACTTTCCTGTCTATTATTATTATTATGATAGATAGATAGATAGATAGATAGATAGATAGATAGATAGATAGATAGATAGATAGATAGATAGATAGATAGATAGATCTGTCACGATAACAAATTTTACTGGACAGAATTTATTGCAATAAACAATAATATTGATGGAGACCAGTTTAAACTAAAATAATGATATAACCCCTCTGTTTACTGAAGTTTGCATTATAAATTTTCCATAGTGTAAAAAGAAACAACTGTCAGTAATCCCAAGGTTTGGCATGGTGCCCTGAGGGCATCCTGAGGCGTCGCCAGCTGTATGAAGGCATCAGAAAACTGAAGACGCTCCTCTGGCTAAATGTCTGTTCATGGGGCTCTCATGCTACAGAGGTTAGAGACCATGTGTCTGGCAAATACCTGATGCCAGAGTTCATTTCTCTCTATGCTAAGAAATAGAAAAGAGGGAGACACGAAGAAAACAAACAAACATGCAAATGGAAATAATTGTTCTCATTTTAATTTATTGTGCGATTAATGGATTTATTGTTTATTGTGACAGGCTTATAAATAAAAAAAATAACCATAACTTTTTCAGAACATAGTTTGGAATGACGCTTGTTTGTTTACTGTAAGATTATATTGAACATAAAGTTTTACAATAAAACAATACAATAAAAAAAATTTAAAAAATTATATATAGGATATAATTATTACATTTTTGTTGTTTTTTTGGTAAAAGTTTTTATAAACTGGTAAACTAAACACATAAGTCCATCTGGCTCCATGTCTCGCTGTATATCACTCACTGGTTTGTTATACACTGCCTGGCCAAAAAAAAAGGGTCACATATTTTGTTGGACTTTAGCTTTGATTACGGCACACATTTGCTGTGGCATTGTTTTAATAAGCTTCTGTAATGTCACAAGATTTATTTCCATCCAGTGTTGCATTCATTTTTCACCAAGATCTCACATTGATAATGGGAGAGTCAGACCTTCTCCAGCACATCCCAAAAATTCTCAGTGGACTTTATGGAGCCAATCCATGAGTGAAAATGATGTCTCATGCTCCCTGAAACACTCTTTTACAATTTGAGCTCGATGAATCCTGGCATTGCCATCTTGGAATATGGCCGTGCCATGAGGGAAGAAACAATCCATTGGTGGAATAACCTGGTCATTCAGTATATTCAGGTAGTCAGCTGACCTCATCCTTTGAGCACAGACTGTTGCTGAACCTAAACCTGACCAACTGCAGCAACCCCACATCATAGCATCATAGCAAGATAGTAACGGCTCATCACTACCTGTCTGCTTCTGGGTCCTTCAGCAAAACGTGACAGACTTTCAAAACTGCAGCCATGTGGTTCCCTCATTGCAACACTCAGATTTCAGTCAGAGTTGAATCAACTAGACTCCAACAGTCGCAACCCAGTCAGATACTGGTTTAAAGGGTTTACCTTGAATGAGAACCTTTCTGTGAATTACACAACTTATTCTGTTCTTACTAACCAAATAAAGCTTTCTTGCTCTTTTACCACACACTATACTGCAGGGATCACCTAATGGGGGTCAGTGCTGGCCTGTGGGGGGTGGGAAGGGTGGGGTGTTGTGGAGCCACCTACCCACAAATTACTGAAGGATAAAAATAACGTCAAAATCGGGAGAGTTTCATGGTATTCAACATAGTGTTTTGTTTGTTTTTTTTTTTTATTTAAGCAACATAAAAACACTGAAGAATAAAAAATATATATTTTTGTAACATTTAGAAATAAAGTCTTAAAGTGCCTGTGACGTGAAATTTTAGTGATTCATTTGAGTGCATATTTGGAAAGATGATATTAATGATGAATTGCAAACAAAAGTTCACGACACTGAGATGAACGGTTGCTAAGATATTGGCATAAGCAGAAACAGGAAGTGATGTCAAAGGGGAATGCCTGCATGTAAACAGAGAGTTGTTACAATAGCAAACAAAAGACTGTAAAAAAAAGAATCCGATGTTTCTGTAGGTTTATTTTGAGTCACTATCAGAGCGATGAAGAGGAGTCAGATTTACAAAGACCAGGAAGTTCCCTTGTTTTTAAAGAGCTCCCCTTTGACATCACTTCCTGTTTCACTTTGGCTGCACCAAATTCAGCAAAAAATAGGCTTGTATCGTGACAAACTGGGTTAAATCATGAATAAGGCCAAATTTCTCAAATATTAGGATATTTTCTTTATTTTATTATTTATTTTTATTTTTTTGTATTTGAAGAAAAATCATTTAAGGCTCTTTGTTTCCTTGAATCTTCTTTAAAACTAGTTAGGGGAGTGGGTAGTGAGATGTAACTGCATCAGAATTTAGCTGCATAAACGGAGCATCTCACGCAGTTTTAAGTCCGTGTTCTTGGGTTTTGAGTTGAAACAGCTTTTCAGAAGCGAAAGGTCTTTAACTACAGGTCAGAAGACCTGCTGCCTTTTTTTCATTCATGTGTGTTTTTTTAGTTTCTCTAGCAAACATTAAAATGAGCATGAGTTCAGACAGTTCAGTGAGCTGAAAATGAATATTTCCTGTGCCCCCTCTCCCTTGCTTTCCTTCAGGTCTTCCCTGTGCCTGTCCAGACCACTTCATCCCAGTTTGTGCCTCTAACGGGCAGACCTATCCCAGTGGCTGCGTGGCTCGCTGTATGGGCTTCAGGGATCATCAGTACGTCTTCGGCCAGTGCCACATCAGCAACCCTTGCACCAGCAAAACCTGCCAGAGACACCAGAGGTGAGTTCAGGAAGCTGCCTGAGCAACAGTTTCCAAAACGGAGTCACAATAAACTCGTGGAGATCTTCCCTCCCCCGTCCCTTTTTTTTCCCATCTACCTTGCTTGACTGACAGCCAGCTTGTTGTTTCAGGTGGCTTTGGTTGTCTGAGCAGGCCTCGGGTCTCGGTTTCATTCACAAATCTTCATTTATCCCCAGGCCCCAGTCCTCAACCTCTCTGCTCTCCAAACATGTGCTGTGACCCTGCTGCTTTGAAGGCTTTTATCTCAGGACACAAACACAAATCTGAAAGAACACAGATGACTTGAGGAATAACAAGAAAGAGGCCTGAAATGAGACGAAATTAAAAGCAGGCATGGAAGTTTGTTTCTGAAAGATTTAAGTAGTTATTTATATAAATACCAGTCACCTACAGCTACAGGAACATTCATTATAGTGTACATTAACATATTTATTACTGTTAGTGTTGTAGGACTACTTGATCTGTCATATTAAAGGGGACATATCCTGCAAAATCCACTTTTTTAGCCGTTAAATACATTTTGTTGCGTACTTGGAGTCTATAAGTGGGCAGGAAAATTGAATTTAGCTTCTCCCAGTGCTGTGCAGATATCTTTATATTCTGTTTAGCTTATATTTTTCAACCTGTTCCGCTTTCTTTATTTTCTATCTTGGTAGAATCACGTCTTATTAAATTAGCTTTCCAATTACGTGATTTTTCGTGTTTTTAATTCGAATTGTTATGATTCTGTTTCTGTCCCATCATTCACATGTGGTTTTTTTACCAGGTACCTGCAAAACTCTAAATTATGTTGGGTGTACTGACATCTAAAGGTCCCCAAGTAAAACAAAATAAAGGCCTTCGTAGTTTTAGCTTTGTTCAAACTAAGACAAAAAGTAGAACAAATAAAGAACTGAGGATCAGTTCTCCCAGCGTTGACATCCTTTGGCAGCATCTCAAAGCTCGTCTGTAAAACAGTTCAGAACTTATAATAACCGTATAATGATTTATGTGACATGATGAAGTGTTTTATGAAAGTCTTTCAGAGTTAAGAGTCAGTTTTATTGCGTTTGTGCAGAATGTGTGTTTCACTGTGTCACAGCAGGGTTGGTCTCCTCTCATATAAAAACAGAAGAGTTTACATCAACATGTTACATGTGGTTTGCGTGTTTTGTCAGGTGCATCCCGAAGCATCGCGTGTGTTTGAGCTCATCGGACTGTCCGCAGTACGAATGCGTGACCGTACCCAGAACCTGCAATAAGAACGTGTTTGAACCGGCCTGTGATACAGACGGAGAGTCCCACAACAACCTGTGCCTCCTGCTGCAGGAAGGGAAGACTCTGGCCTACATGGGAGAGTGTCAGGTGGGTAACACCTGGGGGGGGCGAGGGGGGGGACACTCAGAATCAGATTTTTGTCTGGGTCCATGCCTGTTTGTCTGCACAGACTTTATTGAGACTCTGATGGTAATCACTGGGTGTACATCTGCAGGAAGCCTGCAGGAAGCCCCGGAAAGTTTGTGCTCATAACGGTGAGACGTACGACACAATGTGCCACGCCTTCTCCGACCGCGTGGCTGTTGACTACGAGGGTCTCTGCCACACTGTGGGGGCCGTGTCAGGCGTGGCCCGCGATTCAGCGTGCAGCTTGGTTTCCTGTCCCCGGATAACGACTCCTGGCTGCCAACCCATCGTCCCGCCTGGTGAGTGGGTCGGCCCCACAGCAGTCAGAGCAGTCAGGAAGGTAACTTAGAGAGAAGAGTGACCTCTGACCTGTTTGCAGGAGCCTGTTGTCCCGTCTGTGGCAGCATGCTGCAGATCCTCTGGAGCCAGAAGCTGATGAACACTTTCTCTAAGGTATGAAAAAAGTCTAATTTAGTTTATTGTCTGGTTTGATTTAAAGTCAGAACTCCTGCATTTCTTATAAATGAAGAGTTTTCAGGCACAGAATGTGTGGTTTGAAACTCTGTGGGAGTTACAGAATAAGAGGGACGGATGAAATGCTGCATTGTTAAACCTCACTTTGTGTTTTATTTTTAGAGTTGGTGCACGTAGTTTTATTGAAGAACATTATAAAATTTTAATTTTAACTATGTTAACACTGCAGGCAGAAATAGCCCAAATCTGTTTTTCTTTTTTGTTTTTTGTTTTTTGTTTTTTTTTTGTTTTTTTTTTTGTGCAATCCCTATCAATTTTTTTATAAACATGACAAAACTGACCTGTCGAATCCAACCCAGGTCTTTTATATATATATATATATATATATATACACTCACCGGCCACTTTATTAGGTACACCATGCTAGTAACGGGTTGGACCCCCTTTTGCCTTCAGAA
>JARVJO010000165.1:3418707-3430428 GCA_031762555.1 Cynodonichthys magdalenae | reverse complement strand
CAATGGAAGGTCCCCACGGGGTTCAGAAACAAACATGCGAGTGTGTGTGTGTGTGTGTGTGTGTCAGTCAGCTGCTGTGAAGCAGAAAGTGTGAAGCCCACGGGTCTAGCCACAGCATGTCATTGAATATATCTTATCAGTGAAGGGTGGCGGCAGGGAGAGTGTTAGTTGTTGATGTTATTACAATGACACATTGCCTTTGTTAGAACCACTGTGACATGTCCCTTCTCTAATAAAAACATCATCATCTTCAAGACCTAAAGCCTTTCTGGAGGTTTGTTTTCTCCTTGGCCATGAAAATACATGTCTATATAATTATTAACAATTCATTTATTTATTATATCATTATGTCAGTCATTTGTGTGAAATAAGCTCAAACATTAGTTGAAAACTAAATAAGAAATAAACATAACTCTAGCTAAGAAGCAAAACACTAAGTAAAATCTAAAAGTTGCTCAAATTGTACCCCTGGCTTAATGTAGCAAAACTATAAAAATAAGTTGTAAAAGTTGCAAAAGCTATCTAAAAGTATCAAAAATTTAGCTAAACATTATAGAAAGGCTTGTTAGAAGCTAAAAAGTTGCAAAATAGCTACTGGCTAAGTGTAGCAAAAGGATGCTATAAATAGCAAAAGTTTGATAAAAGTATCAAAATGATAGCTGAAATTATAGAAAGGCTACTGAGAAGCTAAAAGTTACAAGCTAAAGGTAGATAAAGGCTAAGTAAAAGCTGAAAATTGCAAAAAACTAAAATAGGCATAGGAAAACAAAAATTATCAAGTAGGAATGTAAAGAAAAATATGTTTTTGAAGAAAATGAGATATTATTTATGTATTTGTAGGTATGTGGAAAACTATACACAATATAAGACAGCTGTTGTCTTATATATCTCTATAGGGAAATAGCTGTAAATAAAGTTAAGTATTTTTAAAAACAAAAAAGTTATAAAAAATTAATAGCATTCATCTCCCAACTTTGTAGGCTGAACGTTTTGATTTATGAATTGTTAAAATACCACAAAGTATGGCAAAAATGATTGCTAAAATAAAGTACGGAAAATTGAAAAAATAATAGTGAACAAAAGTGATCCCAATTATTGAGATCAATGGTTTACCATGATAGTGAAAGATAAGCTTTTGTTTACAGGGGTGGTGTAGTTTTTTCAGGGGGCGGGACGTGACAAGTCTACTAGCCAATCAGCGTGTGATTTTAAGAGACAAGGCGCTGTAAAGGCGGGACTTGAAACCCTTATCAGCCAATCAGGTCTCTCGCGCTTTGGTCTCGGAGAAGTTAGCAGTAGGTTACCAGTCTGGTCCGTAGCCACGATGGGTGTAATACCATGCCTCCTGATCGTCCTCTTTTTCGGGACAAGATTTCAGCTAAACGCTGGTAAGTGTCGTTTCATCTTAAACCTTAAAAGTTTTGTTGTAGGGGTTGTTTCTCGGAGGTTCCGCTCTCGGTTCGGTTGGAAAGGGTCTTTGTTGAAGAAAAGAGAAACAAATGTATGTTTCTAAGATGGCGCAGGGTCTGCGGTCAGCTCTGTCTGTCTGAGGAATGTTTATTGTTGTCTGGCTTAGAAAAAAAAAGCACAAATCACCTCTGAGCTTTAAAAACCGTAGTCCAGACGTGAGTTCAGGTCAGTTTTAGTCGGGTTGGTTTTTATTTTAATAATGAAAGAAACGCTGAGCTCGGGTTGGACTCAGAGGCAACCGCCGATAGTTTTGCTAACACGAAAGTTGGCAGCTTTTTTCCGCTAAATGTTCGTATTTGCTTTTAAAACACGAGTTTATTTAGAATGTGTGCCAGATAATATTGCTCGTCTTTTCTTTGGTCTGAAACTCATCGTCAGTACAGCTGTTTTTTGTCTGTTTTTCTTTTCAGTCAACTCCAACTCTTTGACCGTATTTGTGTTTACAAATTGGCTCGTTAATTCATGCTTTTTAAGACGAGTTCACGAAAAGTTAATGTTTCAGTAACGGGCTTTGCTTTGATTTAAAGATGATTATGTTTGTTTGTTTTTTTTTTGTCACGGAGAGCTGAAGATGTCCTGCTCAGTGGATCAGCTGTATTTACGCTTTTCCATCATTTTCCATACAACAAAATAAAACGAAGCAGGGAGCTGCAGCTGCATGTTTTATTACCATTTTCCTATCATACTCTTCATGTGCACATGATCAGCAGGATTATTAGTTTGGTTTTATTTTCGTGGTATTGATTAGTCGACTTCCTTTGTGTGGCATTCCTTTGTGTGTAGATAGGGGGTGGGGGCTTACGAGTGGAGGAGAAGGATTTCTAAACAGCGTGCATTATATTAAAAAATCTCATTAGGATCCCCCTTATCCCAAATAAAAGCATCCTCGTCGGCTGCTGCAGTTGCAGTCCACTCCTTAGATTGATATGTTGGCTGTGGGACACAGAGGAGGGGTGGGAATTCCGCTTTCTTTGTCCAGCAACAGGATTGTCATGGTGGGGGGTGGATTCAGCTGTGCTCGCAGCTGAATCATTTCCATCTGAAAGGAATCCACCATCGTAGATGGTTTTACTCGCAGCCAACGGCGGCAGTAATGAATGATGAAAGCAGTCAGGATTTGATCTGCTGACGCTTCTACATGTCACGTTTTGTGTTCAGCACCACGCCCCAGCAGCTCACACACACTCTCATCAGCAGCTCACACACACTCGCATACTCAACTCACACACACTCGAATCAGCAGCTCGTACACACTTACTTCAGCAGCTACATGAGATGACAACAAGACATGTACTTTTTGAATTGTAGCACAAAAACAATCTCGTTTTTCTGTTAGTCCATGAGGTATTTTGCTAACTATCAACAGCTTTGTATGAAACTTTTGAAAATAATCACTTGATTTACATCTACAGCAAATAAACATTTTCATTTTGGCTGATGCTGAGCTAAATGTTGTTGTGGTAGTAGCTGAGAATCATTACAAACATTTACTCTGAGAGCTACATTTTCCAAGACAGGTGTTAACATTAATCATTGATATCAACCCAATTTGACTGTTAGCACTGCAGCATAAAAATGTAACTCAGTCAATTTAACAGATGAGATGAATTTTTGATTCACATCAGCACATACTCCGATTGTGACACCTTGTGATATCTCACGAGACTGTGCATTAAATTGCACTAGTCCAACTGCATAATTTCTCAGTTTAAGATGAGAACTCCAGAATGAGAGGCGGTAGGCATTTCTTCAAGGAAAACTAAGCCAATAATTACATCTGCATTACTCAAAACATGAATAATTTTTCAATTATTTTGGGGGAAAACATAATACAACTCACATAGATACAGTGTTTCAATCATATGTGATGTGGCTGCACCTCACCACTGGCTGATTGTTATGTAACTACAGTGTAATGTCATCTTCCTGTTTCCTCTAACCCTCAGGGAGATGTTGGGTATGAGAATTCTTCTAACAATTTAATCTCTCAAGATCTTGTTGTACCCTCTTAACCAACATTTATTTTAAAAATCTGTAAAATCAGACATTTTTACTGAGATAGTGTGTCTGATAGTTTAGTTTGAAATAGGGGAACGTCTCTGTAATGTAGTTTTCCTTTTGTCTATAAACATTCAGGGGAGTACAGAAGCAGACCTCTTCCCTGCTTTCCATTTAAATTCCTGGTCAAACAAACATCAAGTTTCAAAGGTTTTAAACTAACAATGAATTGCAAGTGAAAGTGTTGTTGGATGTATTTATTGTAAGAAACTAAGAATAATTATCTTGATGAACACGTAGTGATGGGAATAAGGTTGCATTAGGGAGGGTGGGTTAATATTTGGGTATATTTTTACCCAGTTCTTTGAGCGTATGACTATTGTGTATTTGTTTCTGTTACTTTCTGTTGTATTGTTCAATAAAACTTATTAAAAGAAGGGAGCCTACACTACAACATACAATCACTTTGAATTTCATTAAGACTTTTCTTTAAGTTTAAAAATAATAATAGTGGTAACAAAACGTAATGATTTTGATAGAATGTCATCCTTCACATATTTATACATGACGGGATAGCTGTTTTAGTCAGATGTTTACATTATTTGTCAGATGTTTGTTCGAGTACCTGAAGGAGCCACTTGATGCCTTCATTTTCCACCACTGCATACGGACGTAAATCTTTGTAAACAAAAGTTGCCATGGTCTCTGTTATATTTAAGTCCCACAGAGAATTGGCTGGTAATGTTAATGATTCTTTAGTTTTTTGTTTTGTTTTGTTTTTCTGTATTGCCCCAGACAACCTGTTGATGGAAGCTAACATTAGCACTGAACTGGATGTAAACGTACAAAAAGCCAGGAGTGACAAAATCGCATCTCTGCCTCATCACGCACAAGACTAGTGAGGTTAACTTCATGGGGGAAAATGTTGTCATGCCCCATGAATTGATATTACTAAATTTAAATGAAATTGATCCAGGGTCTATTAGTTTAGATGTTTTACCAATTGCTAATAGTGCTCTGGGTTTTGGGACTCTGAAGTAAGCTGTTTTAATTCTTTCAGAAGGATTTGATTCAGCTGATGACGTGCACACACACATTTGGAAATGGTTTATTGCTAAGGTTATGTATTTGTAAGAAAATGGTCATGAGGTTTTTGGCGAGACTGCAGTGGAAATTTTGCTTTCTGTTCCTCTGATCCTGTAAAAATTCACACATGGAGCCATCAGTTGATATCTTCCTCTGACTTTTCTCTGCTGTGTTTTCTTTTACCCCTCCGTTATCACCAGGGGCCATTTCTGCATTCGTTTTGTGTTTTTTGTCAAATACTTGTGTAGTAGTGTGTGTGTGTGTTTCTCCTTTCAGTGGAGGAATGCCCGGCATGCGGGTGACTCTGGACACCCGTTGTCCAGGCCCAAGGAACCACAACTAATTTGAGAGGTTTTAGCCACTGGATTCAAAGGCACAAATGCATTACAGACACCCCACCATCACCACCCTTTTCTTCAAGAGGCAGTGGGTAATATTTGATTGGATGGGAGTAATATTACAAATCAGCTGTGTATTCAGAAGTCTTTTTATCTTGTTACATGTTGTTTGAAATTACCTTGAACTAACTAATAATCATCAATTGAAAATTAGGTATGCACCAAAGCTACATTTTTCAAACCTATTGAGACCCAGTCACTTGGGCTGCTTAAGAGTCTGGCACCAGTGGACAATTGATGGCTGGACTGGCTAACGGATGGAGAAGTGTCAGCAGCGCTTAAAGTATGTGTTGAGAATGACTCTCTGCTACTACCACATCAAATTCAAGCCATATTTTGCTATGGTTGATTTGTAGTGGCCATCTTGAATTGGGTTAACTCCAAAACTTAATCAGTCGTAGAAGTACATCTATGAATGACTTTCGAAAGTTTCGTTAAAATATGACCAATGAATGATGGTCAATGAGATATTTTGCAAAAAGACAAACAAACACACAAAAACACAGGAAATTGAGCAATTGAAAATGACTGACATGATCCACCATTATAAACGTAAGTAAGTATTTTACCCCTTAACAAATGGCCTGAAATTCCTTTAAAAGCCTTTTGACATTTTCTATTTTATGTAATGTGTCATGCTAAAGGTAAGAACCAGAGGAAGTCGTCTGACACCCTGGTTTTCAAAAGAACAGACCCCGGTAGCATCTGGAAATATCTGAAAATGTTTAAATAGTAAATTGTCTGAAAATATACAGTGCTTAATCAAGCCCAGACAGACCCCAACGTATTTCAAAGTTAGTCATTTACCCAGTCACACACACATTCAAACTGATGATGGTAAGCTACATTGTAGCCAAAGCTGCCCTGGGGCACACTGACAGAGGCAAGTCTGCCATGCACCGGCAACACTGGACCCTCTGACCACCATCAGTAGGCAAGGCGGGTGAAGTGTTTCCCCCACGGACACAACGACTGAGATGGCTGGAACTGAGGATCGAATCGTCAACCCTCCCCTAACCACTCAGACACAGCCTCTGAAACCAAACTGTTTTTGCCCACATGGTGAAACAAAGACTGTCGAGGGGTTAAGAGAAATATTTGCTATAAAAATCACACACAGTCTGTCATAACAAAAGCAGCTGCATAAATAAAAATCTAACTAAAAATCTCATTCATACCTCACTGCAGCAGAGCTCTGAGAATCTTACATTGAGGAAAAAAATGTTCCTTCCAGCAAGAAAGCAATTTTAAGCATGACATTTAAAAATGGCAGACCTGAAGCTCTTTGTATACTTCAGCAGAGCACTAACTTGAAGCCCTTCAAACTCTGAAGAGAATGAACAACAGCTGGCAGCCCCCATGCTGCCCAACAGAGGTTGAGTATCTGTGCAATCCAGCAACAGACAAAAAATTCTGTCAATGTGTCTTATTTATCAAATAATGACGTGAAGCTACAAATTGTTATCTCTGTTAATCACTCTGGGCATTCAGATCTACACAAGATTAGCTTCATCTTTGCAGAGTGGACACATTGTAAAATTAAAAAGTCATTAAACATTTTAAAAACTCAGGTACCAACTCTGAATGATGTTTGATGCTTCTCAAACCAGCTGCCTCATCAAGTCCACAGACCAGAGGGCGGTACTATGAAGTCCAATTTTTGACATAGAAAGTCAGTCTTTAGTATCACAAAGGACGACTTTATAAAATCTGATAGTTACAGAAATTGAAATTACGTTTAGGGTTTACCTTTTCTATAGTTTTTACAGGTTTTAGTTATTTATTAGCAAAAAATAACTTTTGGAAGGCCACTTTTAATGTGGATGTACACAGATGAAAACAGAATACTGGTATATAAGTCAAAAAAGTAACAGCAGAATTACTGTTGTGGTACCTGTTGTCTTTTTAGTGTAGTTACAGGTTTTGTTCATAGTACCTTTAGTCTGACTTTACGAATGCTAAAAATTTTACATTCTTGTTAAAAAATACTATAAATAGTAAAAATATTATCCTACCTTTGCTTTAGAGAAAAAGCAGGATGTCATCTTGCATGCCATGCCATCATCAGTGTGTGAATGGGTGAGTGACTGCAAGTGTAAAGCGCTTTGGGCTCCGGTGGGACTTGATAAAGGACTATATCCACAGTATTCCTGATTTTGCGCCACTACCCATAATTCATGGTTCATTCAGGTTTTATTTTTCCGCTTTACTTTTGTTTATAATTACGAGGATACACCATCGCTGTTTATCAAAGCATTTTCATCGAAATGTGGCGTAGATGGCAACATATTGGAGGTCTATGTACTGTAAGGATGTTTTAAAAAGTGGCGAGGACAATTCTTTAACAGTGGCTCACCTGTCAACTGCTCACAGACTGGGTAGGTGACATGAAGCTATGTCCCGACGTTAGCTCGCTCTAGCAGCTTCAGCGTGTTGTTGCTGCATGGCCAGGTACAGTCTTCAGTACCTCTCCACTGTGTTTCTACATTCCCGTATCGGATCCCGCACTTCAATCTGTAATTTAACTATATGCATGAACACGATCAAAACAAACAGGACCATCCATTGTTGAGTTGCAAACAAAATTACTTCACTATCCTAATTTGCGCTTTTTGCGAAGTTCCCACCCACTTCAAGACTGCTCTCTGCACCGTGCGAAAAAAGCAAAAAAGGGTTGGAGCTGGGCCAGGGCCGGATTGGGCCGGGGCAAGCCTTGCAGTGCATAAACGCCTGTAGGCACCTGTGTTTTTTTTACACTTCACTAGTACTTCATGTAGGTACCTAGTATCTCATCTCTTGTCTTCATTGAGGTGGAATAAACCCACTGAACTTAACCACTTAGTCAGGTACTGATGTTGATGAGTGACCTGGCTCCAGACAGGATGAGCTTTTTAAATGTTGCATCACTAATAAATAAAATCATTATTTTTAATGACTTCTTCGCTTTGGCTTTTATGGTTTAGACAGAAATCTGGCAGAGGGAAGGTGAGTCAAGCTCTGTAAAAAAGCAAACTTTGGTTGTAGACTGTACTTTTTTTTTTTTTTTTTTTTTTTTACAACAGAGGCGGATATGGTGGAAGAGTAACAGCTGTGACCACAAGACATCTTTTTTTGCTGATTTTAGTGAGAAATTACTTTCTGTCTACAAGAAGTTCAGGACCCACTAAATGAGAAAAATAAGCAAATGACATTTTGCTGTCTGAGGTCTAGGGTAAATATAGGTCATGTGATTTACTGAATGAACTGAATAAGCCCTATAATGGGGATGTAACCAAATATCAAAACAGACAAAGTCTCAGGTTTCATGTCAATCTGTCTGTATTTTCTTGTATAATTGTCTGAGTGCATAACATTGACCAGTATAGCTATTGTAATTGTAGATGCATAGTTTCCTAGAATTTTATTAAACATTGATTTTATATTTCATTATGCTGATGTGTAGAACAGTCCATGTTGCTGTTTATTTTCTGTTGGTTCTGGTTCGTTTTTCCCATTTTCTTTTCTCCGGCTGAAGTCAGTGAAATGACAGCATGTGTTTTCTCACATCAGTGAAGCCAGGCAGGCTGGGTTTGTTGGGATGCCGAGAGTGATGCTTTTAGTAAAACTAAACAAACTCATCATTAAGCTGCTGGCTCAGGAGTCTCTGAGTGTAGAAGTGGTGCCGATGTGGTAAAGCAACCTCTAATAACTGTGATGGTGATCCACACCCACTTCTCATTTCATCCCCTCTAGACTCTAGGAGCTGCTCCTTGGGACATAAGTTTCCTTATGAAATGAAATTAATATATCACTGGCACTTGAGCAGTATTTTATAAATAATCTCAGTTCATACCAACAAGCTCAAAAATACATATAGTTTTACCTTTTACGAACGTAAGCAGGATGCTGGACTAAATCTGTTAGGTCATGTACTGAAAACACTAATAAGGTTAAAGCAATAAAATATTGAAATAAGTGGGCTATTTTATCAAAACATGTATTGATGATTGTTATTGTGGATACATGCCACACAAGCGGTTCATAACCTTTATTTCTAAAAGCTAACGACTGTCTCTGTGTAACAAGATGACCAAAGCAGTATGCAGACAGACTGATTAATAAAAAATGAAATTAAAAATATTTGCCTTGATGAGTTTCTTTAATTTGAGCTTAGTACTTGGAATGTCAACCCTCTGGTTCAGCATATTGACACAACTTAGATAATTATTTTAGTTGGTATTTACATAAAGGAACAAGGAACTTTATTACTATAGCTGTCATTACTTTGACTTCTGGAGCCATCATATTTGGTTTTGAAGTCAGCCTTTCTGCATCTAAAATTCAGTTTTGATGAGTGTTTAATTTGGTTTTTTTCCTGCTGTGATTCTTGGTCTATTTGAAGCACGTATTTCAAGCTAGAAATGGAGTTTGTTGTGAAATTAGGAAGAAGACATATACAGTTTGGTGAAGGGATTTTTAAGTTAGATTTTCTTTTCTAAATTGTTAAACATATTTGTGTGAGGAGATGGAACAGCTGCCGGGATGCTTTGTTCTTTAGGTTTAGACTTTTACATATTTATAAGAGCAAACAATGAACTGCCTCTCCTCCCATTCTCAATCTGTTTGACCATCCACACATGTTTTTGCGCCTGCTGTGGTCTATAATTAACTGGAATTATGTTGTTAAATTTCTCTAGGCAAATGTGAACAATTTTGCCACTTACTCATCAGTAAACTATTTTTCCCTAAATCACTGTTTTTCACAAACATCTCTGGGATTTGAGGAGGTTCTGTCACATCTTTCAGGTTGCTCACATGCAGTTCGTGTTGTTTTGCTCACTTTCATATTGTTTCATATCCGGTTTGCAAAAAACCCCAAAGATATTATGTTTCAGGTTTGCACTTGCAGTGTTGAGCTTCGGTTCCAGCTTTGACCTGCAGCCATAAACAATTCAGCTCGACAGAAAGCTGCCTTTCTGCTCCGCTATGTGTTTCTGTAAGGGGGAGTCATGTGGGTCTGATGGGCCCCCTTTCCCAACACAAACAGGTCACATCTGTTACAGACAAAAGGCTAGCCGTAATGAATGTGAGGGGGTGGGTGGACGTGGGGTGGAAAGGGGGGGGGGGTCGTGACCTATGGAAATATTTCTGGGATATAAAATGTACCTCTGAAATTAAGTGAATTTTTCATGCACATGATCTGAAAGTGTTAGGGGGAAGGGTAACATAAAACGGTTACAGTGTAGACCACAGGAGTAGTCCAGAGATGATCTTTGTCCTTGATTGCTTTTAAATACAAACTATTTCATTTAAAGGCTTAGCATTCTTTAAAGAAATGCAAATCGACTTTCATTTTCAGGTCAGGTTTTCAATCAAGATTATTGTATGTTGAGAAAAATTGGGAGTTATAGCCATTCTGATAAATTGACTATATGTTACATTAACTATATGTGCAATCTATGTAAGGGTTTTAGATTACTTTCAGCTACAAAACGCATCAAATATTAGAAAAATATCTGGAAAAATTGGCTGAGTTATGGACTTTTTCTGTTTGCTAATAATAGGTATCCCAAAGGAAGATTTTAACTACTTTTATTGCAATTATTAAAAATTAAAATTGTTAGAGAGTAAAAAAACAATCTATTGCACTTTAGATTTTCAAAATTGGGAAAGTACTTTTCGAATGGTGGCCATTTTACTCTCGTGACCAGCTGAGCATTTTGACTGTCTGAAGTGCTATTTTCAGGTGGGCAAAAATAATGGATACAATCCTCTAGAATACAAGAAAATTAATTTGCTGACTGAAAAACATATATTTATCAAAAAAATTGAAGTATTTACCCCATTGTTTGAATCACTTTTGCAAATATTGAGTCCCAAAAATGGCAAATATGACAAAATCGCACCAAATGAAAATTATGAGCAAATCAGCCAAAGCCATCTTCACACCATCATATCGCAGTAAGTATGATACCCACAAACCAAAAACATCATTATGCCGATATTCAATAGTATAAGGTGCCCAATATTTTTTCAGATAATTCAGTCGCTTAGATTTTGAGAAACTGGACCTAAAAAAAAAAAAAGCAAAATTGGTCAAAAATCATTATGTCCGAAAAAGTCCAAAATAGGCAGATTTTTACACCTCCACATAAACTTCACCTTTTGATGCAACACTTTGAAACTTGGAAGATGCTAAGAAGTTGCCCCATAAATTTGATATTTAATAAGCAAAAAAATAATTCCTATAATAGAAAAAAATTGACAAGCCAGTATTTGTGGGGCATTTTGTCATTTTTTTCAAATATATGCAATTTTCCTTTCTATTCGTAATCTTACAGGGTACAAATGTCAGTGTATTAGGATCTGACCACTCAGAATGAACATTTGATGCAAAAGAAATACAAAAAAAAATGTAATAAGCATTTTTGTAACTATTACAGAACTATTTTGGGATATAATTCATGTATGCATCAGAGAATTGAACAGTAGGTGTGGGACTGCTATTTTACAAGTTATGATAAACTGGAGTTGTGCTATGACAATGAATGGACAAGATTTGACCCGGGATACTGAAGGCTCTGGACATCGTGGAGTTGTCATGGTTGACATGTCTCTTTCATGTTTAATGGAGGACTGGGGCAACAGCTGTGAAGTGGTAGATCGGGGAGGGTGGGGTTCTCGTTTTTAAAAATGGGGACAAAGGAGTGTGTTCCATATACAGGTAAAAGCCAGTAAATTAGAATATTTTGAAAAACTTGATTTATTTCAGTAATTGCATTCAAAAGGT
>JARVJO010000165.1:3377480-3405601 GCA_031762555.1 Cynodonichthys magdalenae | reverse complement strand
GGGGGGGGGGGGGGGGGGGGAGTGTATATGGGCTGTGCGTGCACCCTGTCCAAAAATCCTACCTAAAAGCCTGCATCTAACACAATGACTCTGTTAGATGGGCATATGATATCAATTCACGTCGAGAATATGATGAAGATATAGATCGATATTTTCATTTGGCCTCAATATAACTGAATCATTACCCATTCCAATTGATGTATCGATATAGATCGATGTATCGTTACACCCCTACTAAACAAGCATGTCAGATAATTATTTAATCAGCTCTGATTGAACAGCATGTAGCATGTTTAGCTAGATGTAAGCAAACAGCTGACTGAAAGTATTGTCATTTTTTTTTCTGCGCATCCGGGTCACATCAGTGACATTTTGCAGGTTTATTTTCGGTGCATCTAAAAGTAATGTAATTTTACAGTGGGTCTTACAGAGAGACAAAAAAATGATAAATGAACATCAAAATAAAACAACAAAGCAAAATACAAAACAATGAATGAATTAAAAAGCAATACAAAACATAATAAAACAAAGCAATATAACAAATAAAATTGCTATCAATATGTATGTGTATGGCTGCGTGACAGTCAATGCTGGTGGGTGGGGTTGATACAGAGTAATGTACATGAACAGACTTTGTTAACACCCCCATGTAGCAGCTTAGGTATGGCAAAGTGCCAACATTCGAAAGGCCATATCCCTTTTTTTATTTCCATGTGTTTGACATTGTTGGATAGCTTAGAGTCCACACATTCAGATTCTGTAAATAACTCCAAACACCCCCGGGGAAACTTGTTCGTAGGTTTGTCGTGGCCAGTCACATATATAAATGTATGCTATGTGATCATCAGACTGTTAGACAATATGGTTTCTGTTTAACCATGTATAGTGTTAATTTCTACAAAAATGTGAAGATAAAAAGACTAAAATAAATGTGCTACTGTGTTAAGATAAGCCCAGAAAAGCCAAATAATAATGTACTAACTGAGGCCTCTGATAATACCAGCCTTTACAGGTACATTTGACTGAAAGAAAAGCATCTGAAGATGTTTTTTTAGTTGAAGAAATTGTGCTGGAAGGTCTGAATTTCCTATGTGTTTTCAGTTTGACATGTCTAAGCAAGTGGAACTGTCAGCTGTCAGCGACTGGTACTCTTTATTCCCAGAAATAGGAATCCGTGGGGGTTCATCCCATTGCTGTTTCACTTAAAGGCCTTGCACTCTTAGAATGATTTTGGATGTTTCCTTACATGCTTGTTTTATATTATTCTTTTGATGAGAAATAATAGCGTTATAGCTGTTTTGCTCAAATTTTGAAAATAATGTGCAATATTGCGATACATCACACTCAGTGTATGTGTTGTGAGGAAGTCTCCACTACAGTCACATCCAATTTGTAAAAACAAGTCTGTTAAACTGACTTAGTTGATTTTTAGCTTATGTTTATTAACTGTGGCAGCCATGTTGAATTGAATTGACACAATAAGTTGATCAGTTATAGAAAGTTCAAAAGTTTTCTGTGTTTCAGGAAAGTCTGCTCAGTGGTTTAAGAGACATTTTGCTAACAAGTACAAAAACTGATGCTAAAGTTTAAAGAAAAAAGCTTGTGCAAAAAGTAGCATTTGGCATATGTACTGAGGTTGACACTCGGCTACTACCACACCAAATTTCAATGTGTAAAACAGAATGAATTTTGTTTGTGTTTTCTAGCATCAGTTCACTGTGGCAGCCATCTTGAATTGAATCATTCCAAAAGTTTAGGTGTTGATAAAGGCTGGGCAATAATTCAGTATCAATATACATTGCGATAGGAATCTATAACAATATACTGTATTTGTAAAAGACACATGATCATTATCACTCACTCTTTGGTCAGCTAGCAACAACCTGTTGAGTAATATGTGCAGTTAAAATTTCATGTTTTACAACTGTGCCTCATAACTGCTTCAAAATAAAACAGAACAACTTTCAGTGAAAAAAGAAAATGGTGCAGCTGCTCGAGAGGAATATGTGGATAAAGGAGAAAAAGTTATCTCACCGATTTGGCAGTAATTCCTGCCAATTTGGTGAGATGATTGGCTTTTTTTTTTAACACAACAGTTAGTCTTGCCCGCCCATAATCACACCCACAGAGAGTGAGGGACACACTGCAGTGGAGACACACGCACAGTGAGCTGAACCGACACGACCCAAAGTGAATAGAGTCGAACCGTGCTCGTGGAGATGGGGCTTAATTTACCAGAACCATGTTTAGAATCTTGTAATCCTTTACATAGCAAACATTTGTAGATATTTATGATAAACTACAACTATTTAAACCTGAGACATTGACAGGAATAACATCGGTTTGTGGTGCAAAAAAATACAAAACAAAACCAAGCCTTTACTTTAATCTTGGTCATGGACTGGTCACGTGACTTGGACCAAGATGGACACTTAGGCATTTGCTCTACCCCAGGTTTCCATTAATTTACCAACTTTCTACATTTAATGCCTGCATTATTCTGTTAAATTATCTATTGGAGATGCCGAAACTGTAGTGCGACACAGAATTTCCTATTTTTTTATTGACGGCAAGAAAAGACTCACCCAGCATACTACTTGCGCTTCTAGCGAGGCTGAGCTAACTGTCGCTAGCACATCTGAGTTAACACTAACCAAGCCACAATGAAGCAGATTTTGGCCAGGATAAGTTTGTGGCCTACCAAGTTAATAGAATGGATGAATCGTTTGGCACCCGTCTGGACATTATTGATGGCACCCCGAGTGAGATAAAGATATCCATTACCTCTGTGGAAGACCCCATTTCATCTTTATTCAACTGGTTATCGCACCTGGAGACACACGTAGAGGAGACCAAAGACAGGATCTCTACTGCGGAGGACAATCTGAATGACCATAGCTCCTGCCTAGGCACCATGGAAAAGGCTGAAAATTGATGGTCATTGCAGCAGATTTCAATGCAAGACACCCTACAAGACCACCCATCTCCCATGCTACAGTTAGCAAACTGCTTGCCAAGCTTCATGAAACTGGTTCTGTGTTGGATTTGCCAAAATGTGGATGCATGAAAACTGTCACTAATCAAGAAACATCAGTGGCTGTCCTAGATTCATTCAGCAAGAGCCCACAGCGTAGCACTTGCCGCATGTCACTGGAGTGGCATTGGTCAAACATCTCTTTGACATATTTTAGCTAGTCACAAATGGAACTCTTTTAAACTCCAGCTGCTGCAGCATCTCAACGAGGATGACCCAGATCAGCACACTGAATTTGCAGAATGGGCAAAACAAAATTGAAACAAAACCCTCAGTTTACATAGAACATTTTGTTCAGTGATGAGGCAAACTTCTATGTGAATGGTGAAGTTAACAAAACCTCTGCTATTGGTCTGACACTAACCCACATTGTGGATAGATCCCTCCAAGACCGTTGGAACACAAAAATTGATGGTATAGTGTGGTGTGGTACAAAGATAGTGGGGCCTTTCTTCATCAATGGAAACCTCAGGGCCACTGGATATGTGAAATTGCTACATGATAATGTGTTTCCCTCTTTATGCACTGAAGATGACACATTCCCTGAGTTTTTCCAGTAAAATGGTCCACCACCACATTACTAGACGAACAGTTTCCTGGAAAGTGGATTGGTCGTCAAGGGCCAGTTGAATGGATCCCAAGGTCTCCCGATCTGACCCCCTTTGACTTTTATCATTGGGGTCATCTGAAGGCAATTGTCTATGCTGTGAAGATACAAGATGTGCAGCACCTGAAACAACGGATACTGGAAGCCTGTGCTAACTTTTCTTCTGCGGTGTTGCTATCAGTGTTTGAAGAGTAGGAGAAGAGGGTTGCATTGACAATCCAACACAATCGGCAGCACTTTGAACACAAGTGATCAGAAAATTGTAAGTAACTCATGAAAGAATAAAGTTACGCTAAAACAAAGCATATTATTCAAAAGGAAAAAATAAGTAGGTCCTCTGGACAGGTTCTTCTTTAATGAAACGTTTTGTCTCTCCTCCAAGAGAGACGAAACATGATACATGATACATGATATTTCCCCTTTTAAATATCTGTCCAAAGCCAAAACGACACTTTTAGAACTTCCAAAAGTAAAACAAAACTATTGTTGCCAGTGGGATTAAGCATTTTTGCAAATGTACCAAAGTTAGTCAAGAGGTCCTTTTTATAATCTGCAGTTTATCAACATAAAAAACAATAAAATATATCTCCTCACAGCAGTGTACTGTTTTGATAATCAAACTTTAAGAACAATCCACTGTCCATCAATTCCCAAGGTTTTGGGGGCAACTTGGCCCAGTAGTTGTGCTTTGATTGGAAGATTGATGGTTCGAATCCCTGCAGCACATCGAAGTGTCCTTGGGCAAAACACTTAACTCCCACTGCCTGCCGCTTTACTTACACACAGATAAGATGGGAGATGAAACCTGCCTGACTTACTTGGTGTTTGTCCATGACCAATTGGAGATTTACGAGGCTTTTTGTGTGCCTTAATTTCATCTATAAGAAAAAGATGAATTGCCTTTAAAACTTAAAGATGCTCTCTAACACTTGGCTCAGAAATACCCATCTTCTTATTTCTGTTTAGTTTGGAATAAATGCCAGTCAAGACCTTGTAAAGCTTTTTTTCTATTGGTTTTTGTGAAGAAGCCACACTTTGGAGGCCAATCTTTCAGTATTTTTTTCATTTGTCATTGAACATCCTCAGTTAGGAGCTAATCTCTTTTGATCTGTACGAGTCATTCATTAATAATAATAACTCAATCCAGTCATCAGGTACACATCAGGGATTATTTTTCACTCTGAGCCGCCATTTAGCCTTTTTCTAAATGTCCAGATGGAGGTTTTTAGTTTTTTGTTGTTTTTTTTTTGTCTGGACACATTCATCCTGTCTGCTCACTTTTTGCATTAGTGACAATCAGTATTTGTTCAGAAGCCTCATAATTAGTTAAATAGATCCAGCTGTGGGCGATCTAAGTGCAGGTGGACACAGAAAATAGACTGACCATAGTTAGAGAAAATGTCCCTTCTGTCTGCTGCAAGTTACTGGCAGATATTTTTTCTCCTCTAAATTTATTCTCTCATATGGATTTTTAAAGGGACGTATCAAATAAAACCCACTTTTTAGTTGTTGTGTGTTTCATTTAGCCTGAGAGCAGCGCTGCTCGTCAGGTGTGGGCTTTGAGTTGAAGCACAAGAGGCCATTACTTTGAAAAAGGTAACTAAATTAGATTTAATGGCTGCTTTATTTCTAAGGAGCGCTGAGGGATTGAGTTGCTGACACATTCAGGTCTGTAATTTGTAATTTACCTTATTGTTCCTGCGAACACTTCTGCAGCTGAAAACACTCAACAAGCTTGTAACAGCTGTAAACAAATGACTTTTACAAAACCACTTATCAGGTGGTCATTAGAGCTGTTAAAGTCTTTACTTCCTGAAATATTCAGCATCTAGACAGTACAAAGAAATGATACTCCTGTGTTTGTTTCCTGATGTGTTGACTGAATATATGAAAATACATAAATAAAACGTGTAGCATTATGTATCAGATTAATTCATGTGTTCTCTCTCAGGTATATGGCTCCAGAGGTCCTGGATGACTCCATAAACATGAAACACTTTGAGTCCTTTAAGCGGGCGGACATCTACGCCATGGGCCTGGTGTTCTGGGAGATCTCCAGCCGCTGCTCGGTGGGAGGTGAGGATCAAACTGGAAGGGGGAACAGGAGAACATCGAGGAGTACAGGAAGCCTTTTTCAACTCTTGTTTTTGTTCTGTCAGGCATTCACGAGGACTACCAGCTGCCCTACTTTGACCTGGTTCAGTCCGACCCATCGGTGGAGGAGATGAAGAAGGTGGTGTGTGAGCAGAAGCTTCGGCCAAACATCCCCAACCGCTGGCAGAGCTGCGAGGTGAGACACATCACTCTGGTGGAGCTCCTCTCAAGGAGAGGAGGGTGAAGTCATGAGAAAGGTTATTGCAAGGACAAGAAAAAGTATTTTTCTTGTCTCCATTTGTAAAATCAAATTGACATTGTTGAAGCCCAGGTATATGCAGAGAAAAGTTTATTAAATCCCTGTCTGATAAAGTTCGAAACAAACCTTCACAAAATCCAACAGTCTGTGAAAGAAGAAAATGTTCTCTGACCAGCCAAAGCTTGTATTTGATTTTACAGAGTCCAGGGTTAAAACAACAAACGTCACTGTTTGATTGCATCATCAGCTAAATCAGACTCCTTGTCTCCTTGAAGGGATGCACATCGCTTTCATGAATACCAGAGTTTTAAACTGAGATTTTGCACAATCTGTTAGTTGCTTCCTCCTGGCAGTTGCGAAATAGAAATTGCAGCTTTTGATGCAGTTTCAACCAATCATCTTCACCCCATGTGGTTTCACTTCTTTAAATCTGAGCCTGCATGATGAAAACATATTTGATGCTAGAAGAAGATATTAGTGAGCAAATATTTCCACCTAAATTTGTAGGTTAGTGTTTTGTGCAGCTTTTGAAAAATGCTGCTGGAAAATTAGACATTTTATGTCTCGATAAAGTCCTGAAAAATCTGACAAACTCTGGAGTAGATGATTAGAGCTCAAATTACTTGATAGTGATGACTCTCAGTTACTACCACACCAACGTTGAGTCCAATGCTTAGTAATGTTTGTGTTTCTCAGGTCGATCAGCTGGGGTGGATATCTTTAATCAGGTTGATCCAGATGTTATTGAATTGTAGATGTAAACCCAAAGAAAACCTCTCTTGTGGCTCATGGCTTTTTGCTAATAGACAGTTAAACAGAGGCTCATTCTGCCTTTTCTTGTGAGATGCACTGAAAGAAATCTGTTTTCCATTTCTTCGGCTGATTTGTTTTGCTGCTTTTCTCTTGTTCCCATCCTGCAACTGTCTGTGTTCTTTCCTGTAAGAGAAAGAAGTGACAACAGGGCACCTCAAGGCTCCACATAATAATGAAGTGATTGGTTTCCTTTCTGCTGTGTGCAGTTTTATTTATTATTTTCTCTGTTTAAGTCCAACCTGACTGTCTTAAACTCAGTATTCACTCATATTTTCTTTAGCCCTGAACAAATTCACGGCTCACTTTGAAATTAAATCACCCGTCAAAACTCAAAACTTGTTACTGGTATAATATCTGAAACAAACGCTGACTCGACACAGCATGAAGCTAAACCTGTAAAACTCAGAATAAATAATGATCAGAAAATACGTGTGTGTTCTATTCAAACACCAGACCATTTTTCACGCACACATTGGATCTGGTTTCGTTGTTCCGTCTGCAGGTAAACATAAGAATGTCTGTAGACAAATAAAGAGCATCAGACATAGGAGCTGCTCAGATAACATATCAGTGGTTTAAAACAGACACTCCAGACGAGCAGACCAGTTTAACAAGTTGGATCTAGAAAATACCTGCAGTAAAAAGGAGTGTTTGGCTGCACTGACTGGTCCCACAGTCCAGGAGCTAAAAGGTCTCAGACGGTCAGGGACTCATGAAGCCGGTCTCACTGGACTGAGACGAGTTTGTGAAGGGAGTCAGAGGTGGACTTCAACCCCCCCTTTTTATTTAGTGTAATAAACATGGTGACAGGCAGTTATCGTTAAAAAACATGGTTGAAACGAGGATCAAATCCTCAATCCTTCCTGTAAAACATGCAACAAGGACCTGCAGCTTTTCACAATGAGAGAGTTGGTGCGCTCGAGCCATGATGCTGAAGTAGTGGGAGGGAATCTTAAATTTAAGCTAATTTACAACTTTGCAAATGAATTGTCTGAAGTAGGGCTCAAGTTAGGGTTTTACGTCATCCACTGTTTGGATGTTCCATCTTGTGCTGTGCCACCGATGTCTTCTTTATGTTCATTTGATGCTGGAAAAGTTTGACAATTTACCTTAAAAATGCTTGAAAAGTGCTTGAATTTTATTGCAGGAAAAGTGTACAAACCTTGAATAAATTTTTAGTTTTATTTAATTGAAATTGTAATCTATTGTCTTTGAATAGTGTGAGTCTAACTCTTTCTGAATGTTCCTGTGGGGTCAGCTGAGTCTGTGGAGTTTAAACCAGCCCCCACCTCCCTGAGTGTCCCACTCCGTCACTGGTGTTAAATGCTCAAAAGTGTTGGCTCACTCTTCCAGAAACGAACCCATAAATCAGACCGGCAGATTTAGGTATGTGATGCGTCGGATGTTTTAGCTTTTCCATAGGATTCAGCTCAGGAGGCCGTGGAAATGTGACGAGAGACGTGGTTTTATTCTTCCTGATGGAAGAGACTGTGTTGGCTGCCATAATGAGCAGAGGAGGAAGTTCACAGACCTGCTACTATATTTTCAGCAGACACACACAGGCACGTTGACTCATAAATAGCAGACACTTTTCTCAGCCCTGCTGAGGCAGACAGGAAGTAACCAGTTCCCTGCAAATATTTGTCGTGTCTGGTTGGAAGTTGTCCGTTCACTCTGGAAATGATTACAAGCCTGAGTTGTGATTAAAGGAAAAGATTCGGGCTTTAGTCTGCTGTGATCATTTTCGCTTTGTAGCCTTGCAGCTAGCGCCCTCTGCTGCCCTCCTCTTCCTCCTGCAGTAACTGTTTCCAGTTGTGTTCATCTACCTTCTGGGTGCTTTGAAGTATCAGTCTCCACATTGTGTTAACTTGTATCTTCACTTTACACATAAACTTGTGTTGGACTCATCTTTGGATGGTAAACTACAGTTTGACATTCATCACAGCCTCCTGGATTTGTAGGAATCTAGACACCGACAGGAGTCTCTATAGGTTTAGTTCTGGTCTTTCCACAGTTTTAGGTTTTTGGCTGCAAATAAGGCACATCATGTACTTCAGCTTACATGTGATTGAGCGTGATAGGGCCGTAATGGTTTTGAGGAGGCATAAAACATATGTAGCAAGGTGTTGGTGGTTCATTATTGTTGTGACAGTGTATTGAATGGAGCAGGGCAGCTTAGCCATTATATCAGCCCCACATGTATTGACAAGAAGTTAAAGCAGGACTAATCTAGATTCATGCCTAATCTACAAACATGATTGTGACGTGGTCATGGAAAAAACAGAACAAATTTTAACCTTGAGAAACTGATTAATACTGAAAGTACTGACTCCTGTATACCTGTCTGACCTCCTGCAGCTTTACGTATCCTCCAAGTCTCCAGTTTGATCACACTTGAGGAAATTTGTCTGTAGGCACCTGTATTTGTTGTTATGATGTATGGTATTGATTTTTAGAAGTGTTAAATAGATTGTTTTGTTTTTATGCCTGTAACAGGTCTCTATTGTTAATGAGACAATGAGTCTCAAGAGATTTTCCTGTATAAATAAAGGATAAATAAATAAAATAAAAAGTCCTTTTAGATCTTATGATCATTTGCTTTTAGCCATTATGAGGTCCAGGCAGGTCCACAGAGGTGTTCAGGTCTTTAGATGTCTGAGGTCCAGGCAGGTCCACAGAGGTGTTCAGGTCTTTAGATGTCTGAGGTCCAGGCAGGTCCACAGAGGTGTTTAGGTCTTCAGTTGAACAATGGTTAAAGCGGGATAGCTTGGTACATGCTTATGTCACAGCACCTGTGTTCAGGTATAAAAGCCTCTGCAGCGAGTCAGGGGTCAGAATAGCAAGAATTGTGATGAAAGTTTGTTCCTTCAATGAACATTCGCTCATTTTAGCAATGAAGCTGCCAGCATTACAACATCCTCCATTGCCTCGGCAGCACTGCCTTTATGCATCACTGAGTCAGCGCCTCAATCCGACAAGGCTCAGACGTGCTCAACCTCCAGTGATGAGCGGGGTGAAAAATCTTCCACTGCAGTGAAACTGTCTGTGAATGATGCTCGAGCTAATATGTCAAATTAACCTAACTGTCACATCTTACCCCCGCTTAACCTCCACGCTCATCCCCACACTTGTCCGTGCCCCTCAGTGTCTATTGGCACCACCCACTTTGTTGGATTTTTTTCAGAATTTGCCTCGGGGGTGGGGTTATGATTGCACAGTGGGGGTTAGTTTCACTTCAAGGCCATAGGGGTGTCATCAACAGTGTTTCCATCAACGTTTTTTAATTCGCATTTTGAAGTATCTCATTAGAAAAGGTGAATGGAAACGACCCGATTCAAAAAAAACTTCCTCTAATGCGCAAAATAGTTTATACACTCGCTTGAGGTGGTTTTTGGGTTAATGCGCAAAAGGAGAGATGGAAACACATTTGCCGAATAAGTTTTGAAGTAGCAAAAATTTACTTCACATGTTGATCAGCTGTCCCTGCTCTGTCTGGTACCGGACTGCAGCTGGACCCTCCTCCCGCTGTCGGCGTCTCCTCATTTTTTCCCATAACGTGAAGAGAATTGCATTTCTTTTTCTACGTCTCCAGACAGCAGTAACATCGCCAAAACTTGTTGATATGACAGAATTAATAGCAACACGTTCCTGATAACTTCTCTCCATTGTCCTGGGATGTGTATCCCTGAGAGTTTGCGACTCCTACTTCCTGTTTACTACAGACAAGCGTCTGACATAATTACACTTTGTGTACCCTGGGTGATTCGCATCAAGCCAATTGATGGAAACACGTATTGAGTTGCATTTATTATTTATTTCCTTTTTGCGAAATTTAAGAAATTCGCTCAAAATTTGAATTAAAATTAGATGGAAACACGGCTATTGAGTGTGAAGGAAGCTACTCAGAAAAAACAGTCCAGTATCACCTGCAGGACACTCAGTGGACGTTGTCCTCATGTCTCTGTCTCTGTGTCTCTGCAGGCTCTTCGGGTCATGGCGAAGATCATGAGGGAGTGCTGGTACGCTAACGGAGCAGCGCGTCTCACCGCTCTCAGGATCAAGAAAACTTTGTCTCAGCTCAGCCAACAAGAAGGAATCAAGATGTAGACACAACAACCAAACACACACACACACACACACACACCTGTGACTGACACCTCTATCATTAGCATTACAACATCTGTGTCCTGGTGATAATCCTCCTCTTCATTTCATGCCTTCATTCACTGACTGAGGAATCCGGTTGAGTGTGTGTGTGTGAGCTGACACACACACACACACACACACACACACACATGAATGACTGGATGGATGGATCAGATGAAGGATGTTTGTGCCTGAAAGGGATGATGGAAGTGTTTAAGGAAGCTTCCTCTCATTCTCACTTTTATTTCCACGGCTTAATACACCTACAGCAAGAGGCCGCCCTCAACTTCATCTTCATCAGCCGCTCCTTTAGTAAATCACTGTTTCGTTCTTCTTCTCAGAGAGAAAAGCTTCTCTTCAGTAGGGCTGCAAACTGCCGTTTGGACCAGAACAAAGTATCTTTAGACCGGACGTCAGCACACACAAAAGGGTTAGTTAAACAGCTTCAGACTAAAACACTTGAACCTCAGATAAAGTTAGCACTCTGACTCAGTTCTCCCGTCTTCTGCGGGGCTTCAGGAAAACAGTAGACAGAATGAAGACCAGTGTAATAAAGCTAACCGAAAACACATTTTAAAATGAGCCTGTGTGTGTGTTGACGATAACACACAGCTAAAACAAGAATGTGATGACAGATTGTCCTAAACTTCAGGTTTTACACACATCAGTCTGAACACAGTCGGGCCGGGTCTGAATCAACATCATGACAGTAACCAGGGGTCCAGGTTCAGCCTACTGGGCTGGTGTCCCTGCACTTAATTTTGTTGTTATTCATTAACTTATCGTTAGGTTGGTTTTTAAAGTGAGGTTCTGCAGAGATGTTTAAGATTGCCTCTTTGACTGGCCTCAGCTTGGAGAAATACAGTTTAATTCTGACCAGACTCAACTTCTAGTTTGAATTATCAACATAAAAAACGATGGACCACTCTCTACCATTGCTGCTGATCTTATTTACACAAATAACCATGTGATATGGTACTGACTTCAGTGTTAAACTTTATAAAATTGCATATATGTGAATTTTTGAGATAGTTGTATAAAGATGGCCGACATTGGTTTTGGCCTTTTGCTCATCGATCCTGTTGGAATTAAACTTAAGGGGGGGTATAATTTTTAGGTTTATATCCTGTTGTAATGTAATTCCCTCATCATAAACATACCCAGAGTGTTGCTTTGATTCATTCATGCATGTTGGAAGAATCCTTGAATCTCCTGTGTTAGCCATGTGGAGCTGCCTAAACACTTACTGGTACAAAGCACCGCCTGTTTGTACAAAGCTCCTCCTCCCTTCAGTCTGCAGCTGAGCTCCTGCCCCACAGAGCACTCCTCCACGAAGCAAAATGATGCAAAATCAAATTTATTTTTATATATATCTAGCATTTTCATAACAACCGAAGCTAACATAGTTATTTGAATGTGGTAAAGAATTGAACTATGAGTTTAGACGATACATAACCCCCCCCCCCCCCCCCTTTAAACAGCTCAGGCTGTTCAAGAAGGTGTTAACATGAGTGTATTAAAAGTTCGGAACTACAAAACATTTGTAATATCCCTTTAAAGGAGCAGCAGAGAGCCGACCGTGACGTTCAGTGTATGTGGAGTTTGCAGCCCTACTGTAGAGTGTGTTTCCATTAGATGAGGTCTGGACCTTCTGGTCTCATCATCAAGTTGTGGGTTCAGTTTCCTGGTGCTTTCAGGGAGCCACTCCGCTCACTGTCTTTTGGATTTGCTTTTTGATGGCAGGGTTTTATTATTATTTTGTTGCTTGTTTGTTTTGCTGAGTTAAACTGGACATAGTGACCTCATTGATTTTTTTTTGGCAAACATGCTGCAACATATGCAATATACAGTAGATGAATAAACATGTCTATTTTCTATACTCTGCTCTGCTAAACCACAAACAGCAAGACCAACAACAATCAGCTGCCACCATGCCTTCCAAGCCAGCTGTTACCGGAAAGTGCCAGTGCTTTAAAAACCCAACTCCTCTCATGTCGGCTGCTGTGCACAGCTCTGTGTGTGTGCGTGCGTGTGTGTGTGTGGGCCTATAGAAGCCTAGAATAGAGCCAGCTTGTACTATGCACACCCAAGTTGTACGAAGGGGTAGCAGCAGGGAACACACACACAGCAAACACACACCTGAGCCGCTACAGCCAGCCGACACTCTGGTGCCATTTTGTTACGACTTCACCCTGAACCACCTCAGCAACAAGTCATTACCCAGCTCGTCCTCTCAGAGTCTGGAACTACGCTGCCTCCAAACATCACCACACAAAAACCTGTCAGCATCACTGATGTTTCCCTAAAAAAACAAACATCAACCTTCTGACTGTGCAGCAGCACACACCAACCCTGCAAGAAACAACAAAAAGCAGTGAGCTTCTTTGATTTAAATATAGCAAATGGATATTTACTAAGCCATAGGTTTTCCAGGTGTGTGTTATTGTTCTTTTTTGTTGTTGCACGGTCTTTTTCTATCAGAATGTACATTTACAACAAACAGAAACATCAGCTTAACAAGCCTTAAGGGACCAACACGTAAGAGTCAGTATATGCTCTTATTATGACTTTTTTTAATAGTTTTTATGAAAAAAGATGCATATATATAAATATATATAAAATTGATTGATTACTATGATAAATGTAGTTTGATTCTATGTAAAAGACAAAAGAGATATATGTAGCACCTGATTTTTGTTTCAGTCCTGTGTTTTGTTTTTGCCAGCGTTGCCATACATGCAAACTGCTTTGATTAATTATGTTCATTGTGTTCATCAGAAGCACTTGGTTTGTAATGTGCAGGTCTAAAGCAGGTTGAAGTTACACACAGGAAGTGATCGGATCGGTCTCTGTTCAGCAATAAGTGCACTTGTGTCCCACTCAGAGTTTCCCTGTATGGCAGGTTGGATGTTGACGTCTGTCTGTCTCCATTGTTCTTCATGGATTCATGATGTATTAATGTGCTGCTACTTGGTTGACCACCCAGCTGCCTGAGTGGATGCTTGAGCTGTGGTTGGATGTACATATCTTCAGTTTGCCAACCCATCATCATCATCGTCATCATGGCTGTACTTGTCAGCCAGTGTCTGTGGAAGATCAGCAGTTTGTGTCACTTGTGACGATCTTTAGTTCACGAAATTTATGAGCTTTTAACAAAAGTCTGCAGCTTTGTTAGATGAAAACTGCTGTGCCATTTTTATTTAACAAAAGAAAGGAAAATAACGTTAAAGGTAGCAGCAGAAGGAAGTATCTCACTGGGCTGCGACTATTTTGCAAACTCCATTCGCGAGGAAGTCTCCAAAAATGTAAATATAGTAAATATCCAATATGTTGCAGAGGATCGTAGTCCTGTCACTTCATTTTGAACGTGTTTTAAAAAGTTGAGCTGCAACATTTCTTTTAAAATTATTCAGTCTTGCCATGTGCCTCTTGAACCTGCCTCAATAGCTAGAGATGTGTTTTGACACTCAAAAGCAACCGAGACTACAGCCCCGAATGTCCATGTCTATAAGCTGCTTCAATAGTACGTTATTTGAAAAATTGGTTCAAATCTTTATCTCAAGTGTCCTCCGGTAGATCATATCATAAATGTGGGTGCCTACAAATTGGACAATGGTCAACAAAATATTTTGTACGGACTATAGTAGTTTTGCAAGAAATCTACCAACATGGGCCCTGATTATTCAAAAGCTGCCCTCTTCACATGTCTGCATGTTTACAGAATTCAATGAAACTGCAACAGAAAATTCACCTATTTTCTTACAATTCTGATTATCCAACTAGTCTCTAACATTCACAGTCCAGTGATATACTACCTAAATGAATTTATGTTCCAAGTAAAGACCATCTAAACATTCATATCAGTCGATCAGAATTTTTTACATTTTATGATTTTTAAATAGGAGTCTGTTTTCTCTAGACGGATCAAGACGTTTCTTACAAACATCTGGTGAAGATCAGTCACCTAAATTAAGCAAAGTGACCCAAGAATGGAGAAACTTGACAATTGGATCAGTGAAACCAAAACCCAGATTCCTTCTGCTGGACATCTTTTTAGTTCATAAATGGTGCTACATCTCTGAAAACATCTAAAACAAAAAAAAAACCTTCAGTTTACTAACTGACGATGAATGTGACGCCTCCATGATCGCTTGCTACAAGCTGCAGACAGTGATGTCATTTTGTCTTCTAAGAAAAATGAACAGAAGCAAAACAAGTTCAGTTCCAACCAGAGTGTATTTTAATTTTTCTGAGTCAACCCTGTGAATAAAATATTCTTTATTATGTAGAAATGGTTAAGAGTTGGCAGAAGTGACATTTTCAGTTTTGTAAATAGCTTCTGGAGTAAACAAAATTCTCATTTATTTTATTTTATTTTTTATAAAGCAAAGTGGATTTTGCAACTAGTACAAAAATAAGAAGAGGGGGAAGAGTTTCTGCTGAATTAATAATTGTGTCCAAAAGTGGTCAAATTGCTACAGCTCTCTGGTGCCAGATGGGGACCACCTAGAGGTCATGGATTCATCATTTGAAGCTGATGGGTTTAGTGGGAAATTCTACAAAACAAAAAAGATGTCAGACATCCCTTTAAGAAGTCCTGGGCTTGATCTGTTGGGCTTTCAGGTGGAACTGAGGCTGGATTTTGTTTTCCATTAGCAAAGTCATTCTCTGGGACATGTATAAGAACTGAGCAGCACCTCTGCTACGCCTCTACTGTAACAACCTTCATTCTGTCTTAAAGTCACCAGCAGCCTTTAACTTTTCTGTTCAAACCAAGGTTTTAAAATAATGGATTCCTTGTTCTTTGGTGGTCTTTAAACAGAAATCTTTGTCTTTGGTCAGTTCTTGTCTTTTTATTTTGTCATTCCATGTTGTTGATTTATTGAACATCTACAGCTAGAAGGAGGCCTTCCCCCAACCTCCACGCCCCTCACTGCAGCCCAGACTTACAGCCCCAACTGCTCCATCCACGTCCAGGTTTCGTTGAAACCCTTAGGTCGGTAGACCACTCAGATTAGGGTAGACCCCTCAGGTTTTGGTAGATTCCTTCAATTGGTTGGGCATCTTAGGTCAGTAGACCACTCAGATTAGGGTAGACCCCTCAGGTTTGGTAGATTCCTTCGATTGGTTGGGCCTATTTGGTTTGTAGACCACTCAGATTAGGGTAGACCCCTCAGGTTTGGTAGATTCCTTCAATTGGTTGGGCCTATTTGGTTTGTAGACCCCTCAGGTTTTGGTAGATTCCTTCAATTGGTTGGGCCTCTTAGGTCAGTAGACCACTCAGATTAGGATAGACCCCTCAGGTTTGGTAGATTCCTTCGATTGGTTGGGCTTATTTGGTTTGTAGACCACTCAGATTAGGGTAGACCCCTCAGGTTTGGTAGATTCCTTCAATTGGTTGGGCTTATTTGGTTTGTAGACCACTCAGATTAGGGTAGACCCCTCAGGTTTGGTAGATTCCTTCAATTGGTTGGGCCTATTTGGTTTGTAGACTCCTCAGGTTTGGATAGATTTCTTCAATTGGGTGGGCCTCTTTGGTAAGTAAACCTCACACATATGAAACATTTTTCCAGTCGAGTATGTTCAATCAAGGTGACCCCTCAGGTTAGGTAGATCCTGTCATGTTGAGTGGACAACTCAGATCAGGTATACCCCTCAGGTTGTGTAGGTCCCTTTGGTTGGGTAGATCCTTTCAATTGGGTAGGTCTCTCATATCAGGTAGACCCCTCTGGTCACATGGGTTTTGGCTGTGCAGTTGAACAGTACAAAGGCCTTTTTTGGTAGTGTACTCAAGATGTAATGGAAGCAGATGCTGAACATAAATTCTAATTGGATCTTGTTTTAAATTGCTGTTCTAGAAAGTTAGGCATATTTCAAAGTCCAACCAGGGTTCTATAAGAACTTTATTTTGATATTCAGCAGGTTTTAACATGTTTGACTGTTTATGACATGGTTGGACACACAGTGGATGTGTCTTCGTAGTGTCTGAGTTTTAGCACCATCTCCTCGATAGATACAGATTGGAAATCGCAGAGGCTTTTGAACTTTATTTTGAAAACATGCCGAGGTACAGGGACTGAGCTCAGACCGGCTGTAGTTTTCTCCAACAGGCATGTACGCTTCACAAACATCAGCCAACATTATTGAAGTATTTCCACACCTTGTCTCAGGAAGTTTACCCTTCTCGGTTGTATTTTACTTCACTAATCAGACCTAAAATGTCACAGAGAAAACCTGTTGTAACCGTTTTTGTTGTTGAGAATCCAAGCCTGACTTTCCGGTCTGTAGCTCAGGTTTAATGTACAAACTGCCAATCACAGCCCAAACATGGAGGCAGCACAAAGTGAATAGACAGCACTTATCTTTCTCTGATGCAAAGTTGGGCTGAGTCGTGTCCTGGTAGATTTCACAGATTGACCAAAAGTCAGATATGGGTTGTGTTCCAATTGCCATCATCATCATCATCATCAGAGGGTTGGATCTGATCCTCTGAGCTGCAGTGAGGCTTCTGTGACAACAACCGTAGCAGAGAGCTTTATCATGTTTTCTTTTGTGCCTCAGTTGAACCTTTCTCCTTGGACAGACAGGACTGCATGTGATCATGTGTCTGCATTACGTGCTTTATATCAATGTCATCCAAAAGCTGAGGAATAACTTAAGGTACAAACAGTTATTAATCTTAAAAAAGGTCACTTAATCGAAAAAGAAAATACCTCTGATTAAAGACCAATGTGTTTTACCTCACTGTAAATATTCTTGATTTGTTTACTCCAGGTTTGCAGTTTTTCTCTGAAATGCTTCAGATGTTCTTTTCGACAGTACTTTCTGTCAGGTTGTATTGTGTCTGTATATTATTCCTCTTTCTCCTGTGATCTGTTGTCTGTGAGCTGTACAGTCAAAGAGCTTTCCAAATGTCTTGGCCCACCTCTGAGCTCTGGGTGCAGATGCCTTGTTCAGTATGTTCCTTTGGTTTAACAGAAAATAAAAAAATAGATAAACTAGGGGAGTTTGGAGTGGAGGGGGTGGACTGAAGCAGAAACCCCTCACCAATGCTTCACTTCTCCTCAGCTTGCAGGCTTGTGCATTTCTAAATGTATTCTTTTTTTTTTTTATTTAGCGTGTACAGCTGAATGAGAGATCAACATAGGAACTAGAGGATTGATACTTCTGTTACCTTCTAACATAGATCATGTAGAAAACAGTGTGAATAAAGAAAGTTTCACTAGACTGTCTGGTTGGATTTTTTTTTAGTAGGACAAAAATTCTTCTTGAAACAGGTTTCATTTAATTTTGTTTTAATTTTATTTATTCATTAAAATAAAAGGAAATCACAATAAAAACAAAACAATTCATGTCACACTTATGTCATATTACTTGAAACTTGCCTTTATCATTCTCCTGAATATACAAGCTTTTCTAGCAAATTTAGCATCAATCTCAAGATTATTCAACAATCGTATTCCTTAAATTAAAGTTCTATTTTCCTTCAAACTGGTTTCAATTTGTGCTTTTACAAAAATCAAAATTTCTTTAAGGTTATTGCAACTCTTAACAAAGTTTGATTAGATGTATAACGCTGCAAGGGCAGCAGCTCAAATTGCAGACTGTGTCCAGCATCAACTGATTCGCTCACCTGGAGCCCCAGTTTTCATAATGGGGAATTTCAATAACTAAACTGGAGTTATCCCTCCCTGGATATGAACAATATGTCACCTGTGACAGCAGGGTTTTAGACAAATGTTATGGAAACATAAAGAATGCATACAGTGCTAAACCAAAACCACCCCTCTCTAATTCTGACCACAACACAATGCTTTTAATACCCTACAGCCTCACCTGCTCATTAAGAAATTACAACAGATGAATCTTAATCATTTTCTTATTAAATGGTTTTATTCTTTTTTAACAAATGGAGTACAGCTTGTTAGAATCAACACTATCCAAGCCAATGTCCATCAGCACAGGTGTTCCTCAAGGTTGTTTCTTCTACTGTCCTCTTTATGGTTATATAAATGATTGCATCAGTGTTTGCCCTGGGAATTATGTTTTTAAATTCTCAGATGATACTGCCATTCTTAGCCTGCTGTATGAAGGAAGGCATCATCAGGTTTGGAATGTCTGCATGGTATGGCAACCTCTGTGTGCAACTAAAATCTAAACTTGGTCGCATGGTACAAACTGCACTGAAGGTGATAGGAAGAACTGATAACTCTTCTATGAAGACTCTGTCCTCAGACTTGCTCAGAGGGTTCTGTCTGACCCTGCTCACATCCTCAACTTACAACTGTTTATCCTCTGGCAAACGGTTTAGAATCACTGCTTGTAGACTTAAAAGATTTAAAATTTCATTTGTCCCTACATCTATCAGACTGTAAAATAAAGTAGGCATATAGTGTTTTGTCAGGCAGCTGATGCTCTGGTTTGACTTGTTGGTTTGTTTACTTGCTGGAATGTATGTGGGAACGTGCAAAATGTGTTTTTATTGACAAATATGTGTTTTTAATTTTTGTGGTGTTCACATGACTTTTTACTATTTTTGTAGTATTGTGGAAGCAGATCTATCTATCTTACTGTATTTTTATGAGCCCTATACATGAACTGCAAGATATTATAATCAGCTAAATCATAAGATTTCACTAAATTCAACTGGTAAAATAATGTAGGGTGGGTGGGTTACTGGGGCCCAGGGTGGGGACACTGGAGCCAGGCCTGAGAGAGGAACTCTTCGGCAAGCGCCTGGTGGCCGGGTGTCTTCCCATGGTACCCGCCCGGGCTCAGCCCCAATGAGCTACATGGGTTTGCCTTCCTGTGGGCCCACCACCTGCAGGAGGGGCCGTACCAGTCAGGTGCATGATGCCACGAGCAGTATGTCTCTCGGCTGGCCTGGGAACACCTTAGAGTCCTCCCAGAAGAGGTGGCTGTGGAAAGAGAGGTCTGGGCCTCCCTGCTCTAGCTGCCCCTCTCGACCCGACTTTGAATAAAGCAAAAAATAAAGGATGGATGGAAAATAATGCACTTGTTGGCTGGTTTGGTGTCCATAATGTTTTCTATTAATATTTCTTGTTGCTCCTTTTAGTAAAACACATATAGCATTTGTAATGGTTTTACATGCTTTCCCCCAAACATCAATACAAAAAATAAAATGTGGGAAAATCTTTGCATTATACAATATATACAGAGTTTTATTATTCAATAACTCTTCATACAGCAATGCAACTGGCTTTGAGTTTCCATATCACCTTTTCATCAATGATAACACCCAAAACCTTCACCACTCACTCTATAAATCTCAACAGCATCAACTCTAAATGGGACACTAATAGTTTTCTTTCTGTTATGAAATATCATGTAGTTTGTTTTATCCAAATTCAATAACTTAAATTGAAACTAATTTTTGTATTTTCATGAATTTGTTTGTATCTCCTCCAATATCTTCACCAGAATACAAAAGTGTGTCATCAGCAAACAAAATAAACTATTTTGGTCGAAGCAAAGAACCCTGAGGAAATGTAGTGAAGGAAGAAGTATAATTTTATTGTTGAGTAAAAGTAAAAAGTTTTTCCAAAAAAAGTTAAAGTAGCCTAAATTACAAATTGTCAGAAAGTAATTTTAGTTTGTTTCTGCCTATCTCTGTTTTAAGAGAAGCTTTTAAAATATTTATGGTATTTTTGTTTTATGCAGCACAGCTTTTCTCACATTTACATTAATTCTTTTTTTCCAAAAACAACACCAATCAGAAAACAAGTTACTGTGATAAGTTTGATACTGACACAATGTCTGTTGGAAATCCACTGGTTGAAAGAACATTTTAAGTAAGTGAAAATTGTTTCAGATAAAGCCACTGAACAGAGCAGCAGGGTATGTGATTTGTATGTCCAGGGGGAGGCTGTGAATTTGTTTTCTATAATCCAGTCAGCAGCGCAGCATCACGCACCAGCACCATCTGTCACTGCTCACACCCCACTACCCGGTACTGACCGGTACTGACGGGCTTTGGTGGCGTCACGTTGACTGGTTCGGTGGATGGGACATCCTCTGCAGTCTCTGGACCTGCCCTTACAAACAGGGGGTTAAGCAGGAGGACCTCTCAGCAGCAGCAGGGAAAAGATGCTGTGACACGTGCTGATAGCACGCGCTGCTTTCTGCACACCAGGAGCGGCTGGAACACCGGAACCACCGGGATACATACTGAGAGACACCGGCTGGGATCCACCGAGCAAAGGAAGCTGCGAATTATTTGTCTGGGTAAGCTCGGTTCTGGCTCCACCTGTCATTAGTCCATCCTAAAGCAGAGTGAAGCATCATGCTCTCTGCGCCAAGGCAATTTAGACATAGTTGTCTCTGAACTGTGACATCTACAGTTTTGCATATTAACTATGAGAACATAAATATATTTTATTTTTCTCTGCAGTGCGGTGGAGGGTTTTTGTCCTTTCCGGGCCGCCGTAGCGATGGGAGATAATGTATCCAAGAGGCTGAGGTTGTCGTCTGCAGATGCAGAAATGGAGGAGCGGTGCTTTCCGAATCCGTACCCGGACTGGGATCAAGGATCGAGCTCGGGAGCAGACCAAGATTACAGTGATGTTTTAGATGCAAACGGAAAGGTGAGAAATGCTGGTTTTGGGCGCTTGTTATCTTTGTTTTTAGTCGAGCTGACTGCTAGCTGCTAGCTGCTAGCTGCAGCAGTGTTAGCTTAAGGCTGGTTTAAACTTCGAGTCGCACGTCCTTTTCCCCCTGCTGAGTGACAAAAAATTGCGCAACTTTCGTCTGCTCTCCCGCTGCTATCTGCCGGTGACAGCTGTCCTCTACATGACACAGATTATTTCAGGGATACGTATCTTGGCACGACACCCCCAGTCACAACGATGGTTACGTACTGTAACCAAGCCCCCCAGCTCCAACAGTAAGCGCAGCCCTCTAAAGTCTGGAGCACAAATCTTTGCAAACAAAAGTCTCCACGGTCTCTGTTATCTTTAAGTTCTGCTGCGAATCGACTGATAATGTGAGGGATTCCTTCGTTTCGTTTTGCTCCAGACAACTTGTTATCGATAGATAACGTTAGCGCTGAACTGCAACCAGATGTAAACATACGGCAAGCCAGGAGTGACAAAATATAGAAACGTGCTTCAGACGCGCGCACAAGACGCCATGGAGAAGAATCGATCTCATGCTATGTGAATCGATTTCCCCAAATTTAAATTAAATCGATTTTTTACCCATCCCTAGTGCAGCTCAATGTTTTTCTTTCTGGCTGGACAGACCTGTTCGGATGAACAACTCACTTTGCCTAAAAAGATCCATCTCTGCCAATTTTTGTGTTTTTATTCCTGCATTGACAGTTCTGCACATAATAACAGCAAACTTTGCTGTAAGTTTAATCTGCACACTCAAATAGTTTGATCAGGGCTCAACATGTGTTTCGGCTACTCTTGTAATCCTGATCTTCTCAGAGTATTGCCTGAGAGGAGGTTCTCGACGCACCAAATAAAAAAGCCCCCGGAGAGGTTTTCCTATTCCAACCAAAATGATTTGACTTTACTTCCAAAAAATAAAAATAAACAGAAATAGTCTCTGGTTGACTTTCAACAAAATCCAAGTACAAAATGTTATTTAGTGTTACAAAAAACTGTTTCACTCCTCACTCCTTCCACAAAGGCCCAGACCCACCTAACCCAGCTGTCATTTTGTCCTTAATCACAGTTGGCCTGAGGAGGAGGAACTAAAATCACAATCAATGTTTTATCTACCATAATCATTAGACTTATTTTGAAACAATAATAATGTACATAATTCTAGGAGGAAATCTAAGAAATTTTCTGCACTTATGTCTAAAAATCCACTCTTAGAAGTTGGATAAACACAGGCTCAGATATTTTGCTGATGCCCTCACTCAAGAGCTAACCATCATCTCAGATGTCAGGGGGCAAATCTTTCTGAGGTCTACTCAGTGATTTATCATCCTTTCTCAACAAATCACACCTCTCCTCAGTGGCAAAAAACATAATCAGTAACAGCCACAGTACAGCTTCAGGAAACCAACTCTAGTTCTTTATACTATTTATTAAAATCTAAAGTTTAAGTTGCCAAAAGGTAGCCAGATTGTTTAGTGTCAAATGGCAAACACCATTTCTGTAAACAAACTATTACGTAGCTCAAAAATGGAATTGAGACAGTAACAGGGTGATATACTGCATAATTTAACTGATTAAACATAGAATGACACGGCACTAAATGCATCAATATTTTAGTAAACATCCATGTCAGTTTTTGCTTCTGAACTAAGACAATTATCTCTTTGTTAACTAAATAACAAAATAATGTTATCAGTTAAATATTTATTTTGGATGAAAGTAGAAACAATAATAAAATAAAAAACATTTTGGTGTGTGAATAAGAGTACTTCTAAAATATCTGTGATAACATTGTCGTCATACCTGTCTGGTTTCTCCCTGCGATAATAGTTATAATTTGTCCTCACCTGAGAAGAGCCTCATCATGTTGTCACTGCTGCTGGATCTGATGTCTGCTCCCTGACTTTGCTCCTTGTACTGTGGCAAATTATAAAGATTTATTTTAAACAAGTGGAAAACAAGCCAGCACAGCTTCTGCACAGAAACTATAACATAGTTAAAACAGAGACGCTTTGTAAAAGATTTTATCCTTTTTTCACTAAGTAGCTTTAATTATTGCAAAAATTCTGTGACATTATCTTGTTTCATAGAAGACAAAACATTTAACAGAAAAACAAAATCTTAATCCAGTTATTTTAGTGGTTTTGTCAAACTTACACACAGACTCCCTGCCATCACTTACTGTAATAAAAGCCTAACGAAGAGACAAAATTCTGAATAAATTCTCTGTTAAAAGACTCTGGACTTTAAAAATTATTTGTTTTCCTCCTTCAGGTTAGCGCTTCCTTCCAGAGGAAGGTTCAGAGTAAGATGAAGGATCTCCTCCAGCAGATGGAGGAGGGCCTGAAGACTGCAGACCCCCATGACTTCTCCACTTACACTGGCTGGACAGGTCCGTCTCTAAGAACTGTAAAAGTGACTTCATCCATCTCTCTGTTTATCCTCTTGATTCAGTTTTATTAAACATTAAATCATCAATTAACCACAAATACAAACACCTCCACCCTTGTTTCAGTACATAACCAACCTCGTTCCAGTTATATTTCTGAGTTAATCATCACTCTGTCAGTGGGTTAATGACAGCAGTCTTTACTCATGTCCTGTGTTTCACTGCAGGTATCGCCTTGTTGTACCTTCAGCTACACCGGATCTCTCAAGAAGCCTCCCACCTGCAGAGGGCTCTGGACTACGTGAAGAGGGCCATGAGAATCCTGAATGGTCGCAAAGTGACCTTTCTGTGTGGTGATGCAGGACCCCTGGCTGTGGGCGCTGTAGTCCACCACAAACTGAACAACTCTGCAGACAGCAAGGATTGTTTATCCAGGTGAGTGATCAGAAGTTCCACCACTCCTCCAGGTGTGTGGAGAACAGGAAACGTGTCGCCCTTCTTTTATCTGCATCTTACACGCACACAACTTCTCTGTTAGATATCTGTTTAGAATTATTAAAATATTTGTTATTGAAATGTTGCAGTTATGTAAGATCTTCCTTCAGTTCAGTAACCTGAGCTGTGTTTGTCCGTCAGGCTTCTCCAGCTGCAGCGCTCCGTGCTCAGTCCAGAGTCTGAGATGCCAGATGAGCTGCTGTACGGACGAGCCGGATACCTTTATTCTTTACTCTACGTTAACAAAGAAATTGGAGCAAATACTGTGGATGAAGGCACAATTACAAAGGTCAGGTTCCTCTGCTGATGCAGGCTTTTACATTTATACGGAACATATCATGTAAAATCTATTGTTTTAGTTGTTTGATACATTTTGTTGTGTACTAGGAGTGCAGAAAAGTTGAATTTAGTTTCTCTTGGTGGATCATATCTTTCAATCTGTTCATTTTTCTTTATTTTCTATTAAGTTTTCTGAACTATTAGGTCACAGTATTTGTGACAAAATTGCCAAATAAGATCTGGACTTACCAACTACAATTTGGTGGTCTTCATTCTCCTCTGGCTCTGGTCAGACTCTGGCTCCAACATGTAAGGCTGGAAGGACAAGTCTTCCCTTGTTGACAACTTTTAATTCATTTGTAAAAAAAAAAAAAAAGTTTCTGTGCCGCTATAAAGTCGTAAACCCCTCTATCAAGCTAGAATGAACCGCTCTGGAAGCTGGAGGGGGGTGTGTGAAGGGCCTCGTTTGGATTTAAAGAGACAGCCTCAAAATGAGTTGATCTGATCTAAGGTGTGAAAGAGGGGCTTGTGGAGTTACAAAAAGGAGGAAGTCAGACCAAAACATTGCAGTTCCACTTTATATAGACCCTTAAATGGGAAAAAAGATTTAAAAGCATATGACTCTTTTAAATTGCCTCACATTTATATTTTATAGCTGATCGGCATCATTTTAGAGACAAAATGTCACAAAAATCAGTCAATATTTTCTTAAATTGACACAAAAATATTGAGAAATAAAAGAGTGTAAATCTTGAGCCGTTTGATATTTCAATTTGTTTTAAGCCTGCATCATGCTCGCTCAGCCGCCGACCGGTCAACGTGCGTTCACGTGGTTGTTCGGCGTTCATTTGTGCACACACCTTACGTAGCCTCGGAGACACGCCGTGCTGAGCTCCTGGGGAACCCCTCCCACTGCAGCATACGTCACTGCATGGGGTTTCTTTCCCTCTGGAGTCTACAGTGTGGAAAAAGTAGTCCGAGACTCATCACCCGACGTTATTTATCCACAAACTCCAAAGTTTTTATCAGTCAGATTCCACCGTTTGAAACGTCTGTTTTATCTCCGTTCATGTGTTTTTGGCCGTTTGACTATCTTTAGAAACCACTGCTTCCTGCTACAACAGTCGGCTTCTGGAGATGAGTTTTATTTTTTGAATGACGCAATTTTTGGCCCGATTTCGGCAGTTCGGATGCAGCATGCTGCAGCCTTAAGTCCAGTTGATCAAAGAGGGGACTAAAGGTTTTTCTCTCTAAATTGAGGCATAAGGTTTAATGATTTATTTGTAAATTTGTTCGCAAATTCTGTTTTTACCTATTTTTGACATCACTGAGGGCAGAGCTGAAGCTGGAAACGATTTGTTTCTTTCTGTGTTGAGAGTAGAGCCAAATTCACACTCCCTCCAAACTGTCGAAGTCGGCACGGATTGTCCCAGTTTCATGATGAAAATTACGTCACCGGTGTTCGCAGCATCGACTCGGCCGCCCCTTTAGGCACATCCTGCTGACAGAACTTTTTACCCCCTCCGGCTACGACAGTAATGTGTGATTGGTCTGAAGTTCGTGGGCGTGTGTGTTTGTGCTAAAAGTTCTCAGACGCTACATTTTACTTGAAAAACTCATTTAAAAAAAAAAAACCTGCTCACTTCCAGAGCCAACTGTTGTACCAGGAAGCAGACATTTATAAAGAGAGTTATTAAACTGTGAAAAACCCATGAATGAAGATAAAACAGACGTTGTGCATGGAAGATAAAAACCGTGGAGCGTTAACTGCAACATTTTCCTTCAGACATAAAAGCTTTCACAGATGAACTCACTAAAACATTGTAGCAGTTTAGTTTGAAAGCAGCTTTTTGATTCTTGAACGCTTCTCATCAAAGAGCTTTTGTCCTAAACAGGAAAGCCAGCTGTTGTCGTTTTTAATCGATTTGAAGGTCAAATAGAGGTTAAGCAGCGCATCTCAGGGATGAGACAGTTCTAAGTGACAGAATATGGTTGCTTTAATAAAGTAAGATAACTTATTTATACAAGTTCCTGAAGCTCACCTGGTCCAAACTCTCTGAACCTCAGGTGGTGACGGCCATAGTGGAGTCTGGGAGGAACATGTCAGCAGAGCAGAAGAAGACAGATCGCTGCCCTCTTCTCTATGAATGGCACAAGAAGCAGTACATCGGAGCTGCCCACGGCCTGGCTGGCATCTATTACATGTTAATGCAGGTGAGAAGGATCTGAAATCTGATGGTCGTTTTGTTCTGTCTTCATCTTTAGCTGGGTCAGAGGAGGAGACAGAAGCCACTGAAAGCTCCTCACGGTGCACGCTTTGCTACTGTTAGCTTTAGCATTAGCTGATTGAGTTTTACTAAGTCTGGCTTGAGCCAAGCTTTTTGTTTGTGTCTCCTCAGCCTGAAGCGAGGGTTCATCCAGACCTGCTGTCAGAGGCAGTCCGACCCTGCATCGACTACGTCCGCAGTAAGAGGTTTCGGTCGGGGAACTTCCCGTCCTCGCTGAGCAACGAAAGCGATCGTCTGGTTCACTGGTGCCACGGAGCGGCTGGTGTCATCCACCTGCTCCTCCAGGCTCATAAGGTGAGGCTGGTCTTCACCTCTAGCCTAGGCATGTTTCTACACTCCGACTCAATGCCGCCACCTTTTGGCGTGGTTTTGCGCTGCATGATCAGAGTGACGACTACTTTGGTTTTAGCTCTGAAGCTACAGAAGCAGTTTGAACCCTGGTCTGAATGCTAACTGGTTCTCTGCCTCTGTGTTTGCTCTGGTAGGTTTGCAACGAGGACAAGTACCTGAAGGAGGCTGCAGAATGTGGTGAGGTCATCTGGCAGCGAGGCCTGCTCAGAAAAGGCTACGGTATCTGCCATGGCACCGCCGGCAATGGCTACGCTTTTTTATCTCTTTACAAGCTCACCCAGGAGAAGAAGCACCTGTATCGAGCCTGCAAGGTAAGACAAACTTTATTTAGTTAGCTAGCAGAAAATACACACAATGTCCAAATAAAAGTGCAGTAATGGACACTTTGATAGTTAATCTAACAATTTCTTGTTTTTACTTTCTAGTTTGCTGAGTGGTGTTTGGACTATGGGACTCACGGTTGTCGCATCCCTGACAGACCGTACTCTCTGTTTGAAGGTACCAGACTTTCATCTACACTCATCTCAGGGATTTATTACCAGAGTGACAGCTCTGACTGCTCCACACCTTAATACTTGATCAAGTTATGACTGAGTAGTTATTTTTTTGTTTCAGGTTTTACATAAAATCAGGATTATAGAAAAAAAACAATAATATTAAAGGGGCAATATCATGTAAAATCAATATTTTTGAGTTTTATATCATGTTATAATGTTATCCTCTCATCAAAAACAT
>JARVJO010000165.1:3355078-3371333 GCA_031762555.1 Cynodonichthys magdalenae | reverse complement strand
AAAACCCGGCCACCAGGCGCTCGCCAACGTGCCCCACCTCCAGGCCTGGCTCCAGAGTGGGGCCCCGGTGACCCGCATCCTGGCGAGGGAACACTCGTTCCAAATGTGGCACTTATCATAGGGGTCTTTGGGCTGCCCTTTGTCTGATCCCTCAGCTAATAATAACCCACATAGCAAAATTTGTCTGGCCCAGTTCTGGCCCACACAACACTTGGCCCTGACGTCCAAACCATAACCGGGCCAGTTGTGGCATGCCATCTTAAAAACAGTGCCATCATTGCCACACCTGGCCCGCATCCAGTTAAACCACCTGTCATGCAGTGCCAGCTTGACACCAGATCTGGTCCATACCCGTCTTCTATGTGAGACGATACAGCAAGGAGGGGATCCAGGATGACAGGTTCAGGGGGATACATCCTCCTCCTCCTCCTCCTAATCCTAATCCTAATCCAGTTACAGAATGTCTCAAAGGTTTCTCTGCATGCTGGACAAACTGTAGAACTTTAAGGGTCTTTTGATACTTTTGTTTTAACTGAGACTGTTCCATCAGCACTTCCTGGATGAAGCAATCATTATTCAAAAGTTTGTTCAAAACAAAAGCTGGACTTAACCTTGAAGAAGAAACTGTTGCTCCTCATCAGTTTCGAAAGGGTTGAAGGTCATTTCAAAACCATTTGATTTCCATCGATCTACAGAGAGGGAAAGATTCTTCACAAGCTGAAAACATTTAAGACAGCTGCCAGTCTTCTCAGCACATTTACCCCGAAGGTCAGACTGTGCAATGCTCAGAGAAATTAACTCTACTTCAGGCTATACTGGCCTCAGTTAGCAGGTTAAAGGTCATGACAGGACAAAGACTAAACAAGTGTGTTGTTTGGAAGTGTTTCAGGAAAAAGTCTCTCCTCTTTAAAAGGAACAAAGTGCATGAATTAGAGTTGCTTACCCAAAATGCACAGCAGCTTACAGCGTATCAGCATGGTGCTGGAGGGTTGATGCTTTGTTAAATTTACTCCTGATAATTTCCTCCATCTTTAATGTGAAGTTGTTGAGTAAAATGTCATGTTTTTGTCTTTACAGAGTATTCTCCCAGTGTCATCGCTGGTGCTTTCTTCTTCGTTGTCATGTTAACGGGTATACTCATCGCTGCATCAGTGATCTGCTGCAAACGCAGGAAGAAGGCTCTGCAGGCTGGGAGAAAGCCAGTACCACAGCTCGGTGTATAAATGGTTCCTATGGGAACACGTGGTAAAACTGAATGTGACGCGGGATTCTTTAGTTTCTGTGAAACTGTTAAAAACATTTTTGTTTTAAACTGACATACTGTAATATTTGAATTAATAATAGATTTTTTTTTAATTCTTCACCTGCTGAATGGTACGATAGATTTTGGTGTAACTTTCTGTATTTGAATGATCAGTGTGGGCTAATTTTGGGGACTTCTGGTAAAAGTTATATTTTATGATAAATGACATATATTTTTTGTATTTGATGCTTAATTTATTTCTTCTAAATAAAATTATCTTAATCCTACTTGAACTTTTTATAGCATTTTTATTTTTTCGTAGATGGTTCATATTAATTTTATGATTTAAAAACACATTTCACAATGTTTTGTTGCAAATATTAAAATCAATTTGATGTTGAAAGACTGAATGCAATGATTATTCACAGAAAACAGAGCTGTTTGTGTTGGAATAAAAGGATTTTAGCCTACATGTATGTTGTATTTATCTAGTCGTTACTAATTCTGATGGTTTGGAGCACAAACCTAAGGGATGTTCAGATTCATACTGATAACAAGAAGGGAAACTTCAGGCAGTTTTCCATCCAAGGAAGAGAAATACTGGAACAGATCCTCAGCAGCTGTTCAAAGCACTAAGTGAGGACTGTTATCTGCGGCGGCACGGCCAGGTGCTAAAGGTGACGGAGTCCATCTGTAGTGCCTCTGATCAGAGCAAACATCTTAAATGACCAAAACACCAGATTATGCTCGTTCCAGCAGTATAATTTAACAGGATGTCCTGGGAACAGTAGGTGAGTGGCAAATAAGGGTGGATCTAGCAAATGACTCAGATTTCCAGACATCACAAAGACCAGCCACAGACAGAATTGTACTGTTGTTGCTAGACTTCTCTGTGAAGAGGATGGAACAGGGCAGGGGTTTCAAACTCATTTTCAGTGAGGTCTACATGAGCATTATGGTGGTCCTTAAGGAGTCAGTTGAAATTAACTTTATTTATTTATAAGCTGCAGTCTGAGTGGTTGCCATCTTATCTTTTTTTCTGATATTTTTGTAAAATTTTTAATTTATTTACTTTGTCGTTATTACTATTAGTGTTTTGTTTTTATTTAAATTTATTTATTTTTCTTTTCTTTTTAGTTGATCATTAGGGTTTGAACTCATTAGTTATATGTATATATATATATTTTTGTTAAATGGGGGCAGATGTTTTTCTTCTTTCTGCTGTTTTTCATTTAATATTGTGTTGTGTGAAGTTTATTTTTAATTAAATGAAAAAAAAAAAAACTTAAACTAAACATCACGTTCCTCATCTCATTGCTCCAGCTGAGCATCGCTAACAAACAATAACTGAGCTCTAAGTGGTATGTCCTGCATAGAAACAGCATTTTAACATGTCCTCTTATAAACGCTGAAAAGTACTACGTGTACGACTGACTAAATGTGAAATAAAAACAGAAATACTATTAAAGAGTTTTATTCACTGTGGGAAAAGTAGCTGCTGTCTTGAATTCTGAACTCTTGTACTTTCCAACAAAGAATTCCCACTGGAGGAATGTTCCATTTACAAGTTGTAAGTGGTAAATTCCCACTTCCCAGTACAACTGGGCTACAGTGACTGTAGTCGGCCAAAATGCAGTGAAATGGAGATTTTACATTCTGCTGGCTGCTACCTAGTGATGGGATGTCGTCATTATCGAAATGCATTATTTGAGATGTAGTTTATTGTCAATGCTGCATACTCTTACCAATACATCTTTGACGCTCTCACGGACCACATAAAATGCTGTGGCGGTCCACAGTTGGCACTTTGGATTTGACACATGAAACAGGGTTACAAATAAAAGAGGAAAAAATACACACCTGGTGGTGTACTTCATGTATAACTAGGCAGGTGAAAACATTCTGGACCCACTGTTTACAGAGTGTAAATATAAATGTTAAAATGAAAAAGAAACTTATGGGTATTCTAAAATTAGAATCAGATAAGTGAGAAACGGTCACCTCAACAACAACACTTACTGTACACAGGAGTAAAGAGACTCACAAAGGAAGACAGATTTTAATGAAAACTGGTTTATCTAACATTTGTATACATTTTTAAATTCAGATTTCATCATAATGCCATCATTATTCATATAAAAACCCTAATACGGTTAAGGCTGGTTTGCTTTTCCAAAATAAAGTTACTATAAAAAACAAAGTGACAGATCAGGAGCTGAGTAAAGATGGTAGGTCTTTAAACAAACAAGCCCAAACCCTTTTCTATTAAAGATTAGGAGGCAAGTCTGTTTGATAAGAAATGTTATGTTTGTTTTTTTAGGTTATTAAAGTGTGGAAATGTTAGTGTCTAAGTTAACGGCTAGTTTTAGTAAAATGACTGTGGAGCAAACTTGTAACCCCCCGGACACACGTACACAAACCTCAGAAAAAAAAAAAAGTCCATTTCATATTACAATGTGATATAAACTGTGAATATCTTGCAACCACAGACATTAAAGCAAGATTTTGTTGTGTGATTCTGAAACAAACACCTTGATATGAAAAAGGTAACACAGTGAGTAAAGTTAACGTAAAGAGTTTTAAAGAGACCAGACCAGACTGAACTGTGACTGGTGAAGAGGGAGCCTCCAAAATGTCTCAAAATTTTCTGTGAGGATCTGTTTCCTCGTGTGAGTCACAGAGGCTCTTCTCATAAATCTGAACACATTTACGTAATAAACTTCTTACAAAATAATCTCCAGCCGTTTTCAGAGAAGTCATAAGAACTCCTCTGACAGAAAACAGTCCAGGTGTAAAAGCAGCGCTGACAAATCACAATGATTAAAAAACTGGTCCAGATCTGCCCATCTTCATTCCTAAACTGTTCTCCAGGAGATTAAACCATAAACACGGGGGGATAGATACAATGAGACTGATCGTTGGCCACAAAATAATGTGCGCAGCCATGAATAGAGTTTTACAAGCCAAGCACAACAAACAGGATGTGATTTAAAAAAAAAAACTGGGTGCGCAGACTGAGCTCACTGGTCACTTGTTCACAAACACTTTTGACCATTTTCTCGCAATATTGATTCACCAACTAATAAAATCATCACAGTTAACTGAGACATTTGCTTAAATCTACTTTGTTAATATCTTGATATTATTGATGTCACTCCAAACCAGTAATATGACACCAGCCTAACATGCATTCAACACGCTAACATTTCCACAATGTGCTCCAGATCAGCTTCACTACTGGATGAGAACTCTAGAAAACACCAGAATTTAGATGCGTTAGTTTGTAGTTTTGCTCAGTTTCAAGCATTTTCTGGGGGAAAATGTTTTTTATTTTATTCCAAGGTTTTTTTTTGTTTCTTAAAAATCCATCTAGCTTTTGTTATGATTTGGTCTAAATAAAAGTAGAATTTTTAATTTTTATTCAAAATTTAAAGTCGTTATCAACACATTATTTTATTTTATTTGGAATGATAGAAACTAACTGCCCTCAACTCCAACTCATGTTAAAATAGTTCAACATAAAGGTGTGGAGAAGATTCTGTTGGGAATTTTTAGCATAATTTACAAGTGAGATGGAGGAGGGTCAGTCTGGCTAAATATTCATTGCAGGAAACTGTTTCCAGTTGGACAAAAGACCCAACGCACCACTGTAGGCCGTCCCTCCGGTCCAAAGCCTGTGCAAACACCTCCACCTTTACTCAAACACCTAATATGTGAAACATAACCGTTTAATTTTTAAATGATTTCTCCCCAAAATATAATAACAAAAAATTATTGTGATTATACAGAATTAAAGTTAAATAACAAATAGAAAAGCTAAGTTGTAAATGATTAAAATCATTATTTATCTAGCTTTAGTTCTAACTTCTTTTTTGAGTGCAAAAAATGACGGGATGGTTTTGAACAGAACAGTGCGTGCGTGGCTCTGATCAGCTGCTTAAGAGCCGAACTCTACGGTCTCTTCTGTGATGGGCTTGAAGTCATATTTTCCTCTACCGTCCATGTGGAGAAAGTACTTTATGACAGAGAAGAAGAAATAATTAGATAAAAGCAGCTCAAGCAAGTGTAAATGGGTTCAACAGTAAAATCTATTATTGCTCAGAAATAAAAAAAACAAACACAGTGATTACCTCGTGGTGCTTCCACAGGGACTTCCTGTGGGACACTGTGAATAAGGTAATGCCCACCTGAGAAAAAAAGAAAAAGTATTTCAAAGTCATTTATATGACAGTATCAGAATCCAAATTTAATGGTCTCTGACATATGTTTTAGAAAAAAACCCTACACTAGAAATAAACATTTTATTACTCTAACTCAGATGACAAAACAAAGAGCTTTGAAATCTGCTTCATGGATGCAGTTACACAACAAAAATCTAATTTTGTTCTCAGCCTCGTGTCGCTCGTCTCTTCTTGTCATAAGGCCCGGGTTGAGCGTTTCACTTCCCTCCGCATACAAAAGTACTGTGTGATTAGTTTAGTTTGCAGGCGTGTTTATGATAAAAAGTGCTTGGACAGCAATGACGGCATTTTGCTTCCTGACTGTTGTACCCACGAGCAGATGCTTTTAAAGATAGTCAAAAGGCTTCTGATCTGCTCTTCAAAGGATTAAATTTCTTTACACTAACATGATGCTCCTGAGGGCATGGTGTTAGAAACATGGTGAGCTGTGTGATCATACCGTCCTGCAGTGGCTGTAGATGTAGTCCTCCACATCAACACTCACGGCGCTGGTGCACTCATCCAGAATGGCAAACTGAGGCTTATGATAGAACAGTCTGGCCATCTACATTTAGAAAGACATCAAGCAACAGGGATGTTAGAATAGATCCAAACAAACAGAAAAAAACCAACATACAGGCGTTAGAGTTAGTCCTTACAGCCATCCTCTGCTTCTCCCCTCCGCTGAGAACATCCATCCAGTCCTGGACCGAGTCCCAGCTGCCCTCTCTGTTCAGGATGTGACCGAGCTGAACGTTGTCCAGGTACTCCTTCAACACCTGCGCTCTCAGAAAACACAGAGCTGATCAGACGAACGCTGAGGCAGCGATGTGACAGGAAATGTAGGCGTGCGTTCGGGCCCACCTGGTCTGAGATGCCTTTCCTCCTCTGTTCTTCTACAGTGTCGGGGTAGATGACCTGATCCCTCAGAGAGCCCAGGGTCATGTAGGGTCTCTACAATCCCAAAGTCAGGAAAACCTTTACTAAACTTTGACTGAACAAACTTCATTTAGCTGCCTTTAATAAAGTGCTTTAGTTCAAGTGTTTTTTTTCTTTGTCTACAAATGATACAAACATTAATGCGGTTTGGCAAAAACAACTGTGAGTTAAAGATATGTTTGAAGAATAAATGAGTAAATAATGACGTCTCTCTCTGCACTCAGAATACAACAAAGGCTGAGCAAACATTAGTGGAACAGATGTTTAACGAGATGTAATAAAACGGCTGGCTGTGGAAACAACAACAGCTTTTTTACAAGTTAAACATCAGCTCCGGTTTTATTTGTCTTTTAATACAAGCTTTACTTTGTGAACTGAATCACTGAAATCAGAATCTGTTTTTCAAGACAAATTTTTACAGGACCACAGTTGTTCATGGGATGTTTTGCTAACAGACAGAGTTAAATTTCATCTAAACGTATCTAAATCTGAAACATGCTGCTTGTAAAACCTGCAGGTTTTTACCTGTGGAACATAGAAAAGCTTTCCTCTTTCTGGTTTCGTCAATGATCCACCAAACAAGGGCCAGAGCTGGGAACAAATATAATCAATTATAAACTTATTTAATCACTGAGTAAATTCTAAACAGTTCTTGTGTCTAAGAGCTTTAATATGACATGAAATAAAAAGAAAAAACATCTCTAGACCACCACATCTGTAATTAAGAAATGTTTAATTAAACATTTCCATAAATTTTCTTTTGGCTTTCTTTACATAATAACCAACAATAAGACCTTCATTATGTTTTGATTGCATGTTGAATTTTTTAGGTAAACTTTAACTTTTAATTCTTGTTAATAAATGTGCACATTTATGCAGAACCCTTATTTACATGTTTGAAAACTGCAATAAATTTGAATCTAATATTTTTTTTTAAACTGCACTTTTTTTTACTTCCCAGGAAGTTTTCGTGTGGCTTTCACAGAAAAACTCTATGTCTGGTAGCTGGATGAGTGCAGCCGCTAACGGGTTTAAACTATTAGCATAATCTGATCAACGTGTTTCTCTCCAGGTATTATTAGATTTTTTCACACAATTGCAGCAAATGAACAGAGAAACTGCTGAAACAGTTCTCTATTGTTGTGGTTTTTACTTGTACCAGAAAACTCCAGGATCATACACACAGTCTGTGAGTAGTTAACCCTTACCTCACCAAGCACTCTGAACAACGAGCTCTTTCCACATCCGTTTGGTCCACACACAAGAACATTGGTGCCGGACCGCACCTGGATTATAACAAGAGGAAATGAAGTTATCATGTACTACTGAATTAACTTATGTCATGTGGAAAATTCATGACTAATTAAAGGTGTCCACTTATGATTATTTCGTTCAAACCTTAAAAGCGTGTAAAATCAGAATATTGCAAGATTTCATGCTCAGAGTAAATGTTTGAGGTGATTCTCAGTTACTACTAACATCAAATTATTGTGTTTTAGTAAACCTGTACTTTGAAAGTACTTTAGCACTGCTGGAAGAGATAGAAAATGTTAATTTCCCTGAGAAAACCCTTCTTTTGTTTAGGTCTCCCTTTCTTTCTTTTCTTCTTCTCTCTCAGGGACATTTAGAAAATAAAAATGATTCTGCATAATGAGACAGAAAACATGGAAGGTCTTACTGATCCAAAAAACTCTGGGCACTCAAAACATAATGTGTGCCCCAATTATTTGTTTTATTTGATTACTATTTTTTATGTAAATTACTCTAATAACTGTTGAATGAATGAACAGTATACTGTTTCCTGCATATTTGGGTTGTTTGATGCTGTTACTTTAAGAAAAAAAAAGAAAAAAAAAAACTTTAGCACTGATTAACTTAAATTGCCTGCCTTACTTCTTAAATTGATGCTGAGTTTTAAGAAGGGGAAATCTCAGTTTTACACTTCTGGGCAGTGGCTCACATTTAAATAAATTCTAGGTGTTTGAACAGAAATCAAACCAACTTTATTGTTTGTTGAAAACATTTTTTTTCTCTCACCAAGTGATGAGAGACATAAAACTTCCTCTATTCAAAGACTACAGTGACCCAGATTCCTGAGAATCTACAACAACAGATGTTATTAAATCTAAGTAAATATTAACACTGCCTGCCATAAAACTAATATTAATGTGCTATTTCCAACGTTGGGTAAAACAAAAGTAAATAAACTGTAAAACGTTACCTCAAATGTGAGATCTTCGATCAAAACGTCTCCATTGGGTGTTGCTAGTGGAGTATGATCAAATCTAAAGAATGAAAACAGCTGAAAGTTCATTTGACAGAAGAGGTTTTACAGATAAGTCACAAAATAAATACAGATAAGTTGATTTATATTCATGTTTACAACAAGGAACTTACTTGATGATGTTATCTCTGTTAATAATTTGACCACTTCCAGGCACCAGAATGTTTTTCTCTGCAGCGTCTTTTTCTGAGGTGAATGGAACAAACCAACATAAAGTTTCAAAGCTCCAGCTTGTGTTTCTTAATTAAAACTATTTCACGTTGGGTTTTCTGCATACCCTTCTCCTGTTGGGAAACCATGGTCCGCTCATATCGACCAGCATTCAGTTCCTTCAGAACCAACATCAGTTCAGTAATTCGAGCTGTGAATCTAAGAAACACAAATCTGAGTTCACTTTCAGAGATACTAGAAGATCTGATTACACCTCAGCTTCCTTTTTATTTTATTTTTTTTGTCAGAAATTGAAACCATTATGTTCATTATGTATATTTCTTGTCAGTTTATTAGAAAACAAATGGTGAAAAACTTGTAGGTGTCAGTGTGACAATAATGGTGGCGTTGTCCTTAAAAAAAAGCCTTTGTATTGAATTTTACTCAGTGGAAATGTATAAAATAAACAACAGTTCACATTTTGTTTGCTCTTTAAATGAAAAGGGTAGATAACAGGGAGGACTCATGGCTTCAATCAAAGCACAAAGAAGTTTTTTTTTTAAATGTCAAATTGTATACGAGACATCACTGCATCAAATCAAATCAGGTTTACGGAAGCCAGAGGTTACTTGTACTTCTACTATAGTATTTTGAGTTGATTGCATTATTTTCACTAAATAAACAAACATTTTTGCAGCTACTTGTCAATCTCAATTTGAAGAGTGCTATCATGACACCTCCTAATTATTTCATTAGTCGACTGTACTGTAATGTCCAATCATGAATGGCAGACATATAGCAAAATAAAGCTAATTAATAAAAGAAAAAAACATGATGAGTATGAGAAATTTATTTTCTAAGGTTCAGTTGATGATACTTTATGCCACTGGGGGGCATCATTTGACAAATCAGCAAATGACACTTATTTTTTTGACTATTTAAAACTTTTTGTTCTCCAAAATTTGTGTTTTTGCTCTAAATTGACTCAGAAGAGTTCATCACAGCTGAGGTATCTGATGTTCTCTATGATAGAAAAGCGAAAGGCCAACGATAATGATTCCTTTCACAAGTGTACATTTCTCTAAGGAGAGACTACATTTTCTCCCAAAACGTGTAAAAATCGTTCACATTACACTGTTTTTGTTTGTATTGTAGTTTTCATATTATTCTGATAAACTCACCCAGAGAGACGGGTCATCTCTCTTCCAGCCAGTACGATCCTGCCCAGAGCCTGGGACATCCTCAGGAGCATTCTGCCACTTTGGTAATAGTCCTGGCAGCCAGAGAAATTATTCTGTTAGTTAAACTGTGGAAAATTACTACAGTCAAACAAATGTTTGTTTGTTCTTTAGCTGACACGTTTTATTTATTTATTTTTTTAAATGAATGTGTCACTACTAATTATAAATAATAATGCAGAATAAGGTTTGCACAGTGAAGTCCCATAAAGCTGCATTTCACAGTTTGCAAATTCAGACTTTTGTGAATTTCTTCATGAAACCTCATTACTTGTAGTTTGTAGAAATCCCTATAATAACACATAAAACTGAAATACAATACAGTAATTATTCTCGCATGCATTTTTAAGCTAAATTATTAAGAACAAAACATTTTACAAATTTTGTAACAAACAACAGACAGACAGACAGACAGACAGACAGACAGAATACAGTATGTGACTCAAGTATTTCCATCAGTGCACTATGTGGTGTGTAGCTGCTAACTGTTTAGCTCTTGTGTGTTATTACGAAGTCACCTCTAACGCACTGTAGGCCTTTTCTGGATCGCATCCAATATTTGCATTTTTCACAATTCGCAGGTACTTTAAAGAATATAACCCCTGCGAAAATCAGGGCTCCACAATATACCTTTAACAAATACATAAACACATTTGTTTTTTTAATTAACCAGGCAAATCCCCTCAAGACCACAGCCCTCTTTTTCCATAAGAGGCCAGGACCTGAATGCGACCTATACATGCATGTTTTTGGACTGTGGGAGGAAACCAGACTGTCAGGAGAAAACCCACACAAACATAAGGAGAACATGCAAATTCCAGATGAAAGACCCCCGGCCCAACCCTGGGCTTGAACCCAGGACCTTCTTCCTGTTAAGCGACGTGTTTAAAAAAGTTTCCAGCCAAATGACAGACTAAATCTAAACTACAGCACCAGATCAGTCGGGTCATTATAGCTGTTGTTGCCTTGTTCTCACCTCGAGCAGCTCAGAGTGTGTGCTGTGAAGGTGCCGAGGGTCAGAAAGATTGAGAAATGGCCGGCTAACCACCAGGTATCCCACCACAGTGGCCACATCTGCAAAGGAACAGTGCTTTAGCAAATTAGAAAGAAAAATCATGATTTTAGGCTAAATAAAATTCTATCAATGAAGAAGCAATGAAAAATGTTGCCGATGTAATTATCACCATCTTTTTTAATGTCTGGTCAAACAATTTTGTGTTTTCTCAACTTACACTTCGCAATAATGCTGTCCACAAAACCCATGGAGAAGCGGAAGAAAATAAAGTTATGCAAGTGGTCCACCTGGAGTAGAAACAAATAATAAATAAATAAAATCACAAATGTGACACCCTCTGTTGTCTTTAAAAAAAACTTTTCCTCAATTTGTCCAACATAACGTGTCAGTGGAACAGCTGTTCAGACCGAAACTTAAAACTTTCTGAGTTGAAAAATAAACTCCGGTATGAATAAAAAATGGTACCTAAACATCCTCCAAAAAAAAAAAAGACCCAACCATCAAAGAAATGTTTGGTAGTGAACAATATTTTTTCCAGCATAATGAAGCAATGTGACATGAGGCTGAAGTAAAAACAAAGTGGTTCAGAGAACATCCAAATTTTGGGTCCATGGTCAGGAAACCTTAATCCTATTAAGGAGCTGAGGTCAATCGTCAAGAGGCAGGTGGACAAACAAAACCTCCCTGATTCTGTCAAACTCCAACTAGCATTGCTTATGTAAGAATGGGCAAGTCGAGGTGAATACTACTGCAAACATTAACTCTTAGCATTATTAGATTTAGTATCAGGTAATTAACTGGGGTGGTTAAGGTAAGGGGTCAGGGTTAGGGTATTGAAATGGCTGGTAAATGAATAGAAGTGTAAAGTCCCCATGAGGATAGAAGAACAAGTGTGTGTGTGATGCAGACTTATTGCAGTATGAGGGAAAAAAACAGGACATCTGCAGTACATATAGACTGATACTTTCCCTTCAGTCTGTTGCTGATATAAACAATTTTCAGCAGTAAGAAGTGGACTTCCTGGTAGCCACACACCTTGACAGTGCATTGCATTATGGGTAACAAATCCACATTGTGCCAAAACAATTACTAAATTGTACTTACCAATTTCTTAAATGTGGAGTGAATGGTCTGCTTTTCTCTCAAGTTCCCATTGTAAAAGGCAATCTCCTCACTAAAGGAACAATACTGTGGTCAGATTTTAGCCCTGCAGATCATGTGTATATTTGTATAAGCTGAAATGATGCTGCTTCGTTTACCTGTTGGTGATAAGGCGAGAGTTGACATAACGATACTCTCCTTCGTAGCGCTGCTCAGATACAGTCATCTTGCCTATGGGCCTCCTCAGTCTGGTCAAAAACAGTCCTGAGATCAGCAGGTAGGACATCATGATGGCTGGACCCTGTTTAGAGATGGGAATGAAGAGACAATGAAGCCGTTTTATAATTAACCAGTTTACAAAACTACAATTTAATAAAACTATTTTCCCTGTACGATTTTCAGTTAATGAAAAAGTTTTGACTACATTAACAGAATTATTTTTTACCTAAATAACATCCGACAATTATATGTCCTTTTTTATTTCAAACCAACATTTAAATTGGGAACATGTCATTTTATTTAAATTCAGAAAGCTCTCATCTCATGCTACGTTATTGATGGTTCCTATTAATCAGTCTGGAGTTTGACACAGCACATTCTAGTGTCATTTAAAATAAATTAAAAAAAATAAATCACATTCATCAATCTGTTCATTCCCCATGAAGTCAATAGTTTCTGTCAAATTATAACTTTATTAACTTTTATGTTAAATTACTGAATTGATGAAAGCATTGGGGGGGGGGGGGTAAAACTGAGCTTCTGACCTGCAGTTTGAAAGATTTAACAACAGTGATCGCTACTGTGGAAATGTAACAACACAATTCAAAGCACTGAAAACGAGCCTGCCAAGGTTTTGTAGGTAACAAATGGAAGAAACCATTCTTAACAACCTAACAGTTTTATCAGTTAAGGGCAGAGCAGCAGGTACTAGTTAGTCCAGCTGAGATTTAGCAACACATTATCAGTCAGGTTTGAACATTATCAGGTAGAAGGTCGATGCAGCGTTAAAGTCTTTCACTTCAGCTCACTCTAAGTCTCTACGTCTGCTTTGTTGACTTTTTATTTTATTTTTTTCCCCCTTTCTTTTTTTAAATAGCATTACCTTTGTCTGTGCTCATGAGATAAAAGAGAGGAAGATTTTTTTGTAGAGGCCTTAGTGCAAGATGACAGTTCACCATGATGAACGTGTGCAAGCTGCTGGAGTGTGAGGACGCTCTCTGTTGTTTAAGTAACTTTACATTTTTTACTGAAGTTGCTAAACTAAAACAGCTGACTTTTTTGTTAGGACACAAAAATAACTGCAAGAAAATGATGCCATAAAAAATGTTGTGGAGCGGTTTTCTAAGCTGCAATACTTGTCAATAATGTTATGAATTATTTCAGAAAACAGCAAATATTCATCATTTTTGCTTACAACTAAATTTGGCAATTGATTATGATCATTTACAGAAAATTCTCCTGTTAGGGTTTGAAATGTTTTGGCGCAGCTCATTTGAGTACGATCAATTTTCCCCCCTAAAATGACAACTACTATCATGCTTTTGATCTGGTGTCTGATTCCACTGCTCTCCATTTGACTCTGTTTACATTATTAGGTGTATGACATATGTAAGACATTAAAAGTTACATTTTTTAAAAACCTTGTTGGGGTTTAAATAAACTAAGCATAAAGAATAGTTTCCACTGGTTTTAGGAAACATTTAAAAAGTATTCCACTTACTTGAGCACCAATGGCACTTGTCAGCTTGAAGATGTACAGACCAATATCCAACAGGGGCTGAAGGACAGACAGAACATTGACTTATTTCAGGATTCTGAAAATCAGATGAAATTAAAAACCTGGAATTCTTTGAAGTAATGCATTTGATGGGCAGCAGACAATATGCATTCCTTCAACATGCTTTTATTATAAAGATTTTTTTAATGTTCTTAACAAAATGCTTGTCTATATGCCAATCCTGTGAGCCTGCAGACTGCTGATGACACCACGACATGCTCAGTAAAACTAGCCGACATGACGCTGCACAATCAGTGTTACACACAAAACTGCTTTCATTTACACAAGTTCTTCTTCACAGTATATAGTAATAGTTGTACCTTGCTGAGGTTGGAGTAAAGATCCACCACACTGTTGCAGAACTTCTCCACATCCTGTGTCAGTAGCTGGTCTGCATTAGCTATCCGGTTGTCCAGGTTTCCCATTTTGTAATAGGTGTACCCTCTGCAGAGATAGAACGAAGACTCAGAAACCAAGAAACAGTTTTTCCCATCATCCTTTTCCCAACACAACAGGTTATTCTCTTACAGTTAATGGTAAAACTATTCAAGACAATAAAAAAACACAGGCTTTGGTTAATGCTATTACACTTTTGATTGTTGTTTGTCTTCTTTTTCTTTAAGACAGTAACTGATATTAATTCTGCAGCATATTTCATACTTGTGTATGCAATAACCGGACTTTGTGAGTCGCATGTGGGTCTTTCTTTTTATTTTCAGCCACATTTTCGTACATTAAAAGAATTTTTAGCTACGAAACATACTCCATTTTTTACTTAACATTTTGAAACTCAGTGTTTTGGCTAGTTTAAGCAAAATGTAAATAATAAGCAGCAATGTTCATGATCAGTAACAAAAAAACCTGTGTATTTAAGTGACAGACGATGATAATCACAGAATTATGAACTCAAAGCTATGGATTCAAATTATAAAATGAATAAATAACATTAAGTCCAGTTGAACTTACTGAAGGTACTGGTCATACAGTTTCTTTGTGAGCCGTTCACGAAACCTCAGCTTTAACTCGTTTAGACCCAACTTTAGAAAGTTGTTCACCAAAGCAATCTGAAATGACCCAGTCACACACAATTTACACATTTTAACAGAAGAAGGACACTTCCATTTTGCTCCATTGTTTACTTCTGTTTTTAGCAAAATAACAAATCAATATTTAGCCAGCATATGTAAGGGTCGATATTTATAATGCATTAAACAAAAATTTACACTTTGTCATCTTCAAATAAAACGAATTACATTTTTGATATTTTACACCTTGGTTAAATTAAGTATAAATCGTTTTGGTCCAACACCGACCCCTGGTGGACTCCACAAGAACTGTCCAAACATTGTAATTATTCACCCATTTCCACAGTTTGTTGCCTGTTATTTAAGCAGTTCTGCATCCACTGCAGCACAAGTCTTCTAATACCACTCTGTTTTATTAAATGCATGCAATTCCCAACAAACTTCCACAAGTGACAAAAAAGAGAAAATATCATTAGAAACACTTACAACTGGCATGAATTTGACAAAGCTTAATAAGAAGATCTTGAAATCTTTTGTTGAACGTCCGATGATTGCACTGTGAATCAAAACAAACACAAAGATGAACAAACATTGACAGAAGGAGAATCTTAGGACAAAGACAATTTTTGAATTTGTTATGTCTTGGATGACGGAGAATCTACATTACAATATGATACCAAGGTTAACGATGGGCCGTATTGATGCTAAAGTGATCGAATTAATACTTGTGTTTGTTTCTACCTTTAGTACATCGTTACTCATCCTAAAAACACAACGCTGCGCCAGTGGAGCCATCAAGCGGCAAGATCAAATATAAACACTGGACCAAACAGTCAGGTCAGATAAAAATTTCATCGGGTCTTTTATTGCACAACTTTAGAATCGATCCACACATGGTAACATGCGTAGCTTCTATATTTATATCTGTAAACACAGCGTGCTGCGTGTGATGTCACACTTTCTTCTGCACATGTGGGTCAACTCAGAAATGTCCAGGGTTGTCCTTACAACATTTAAGAGTCCATAGAACCATTTTCAGTATATGAGTCTGAAAGCCCTTTGTCACCAATTCTGTTCATAACTTTTATAGACAGAATTTCTAGGCGCAGCCAAGGTGTTGAGGGGATCCATTTTGGTGACCTTAGGATCGCATCTCTGCTTTTTGCAGATGACGTGGTCCTATTGGCTTCATCAGATCGTGATCTCCAGCTCTCACTGGAGCGGTTCACAGCCGAGTGTGAAGCGGCTGGGATGAGGATCAGT
>JARVJO010000165.1:3338259-3348979 GCA_031762555.1 Cynodonichthys magdalenae | reverse complement strand
TATATATATATGAAAAGAAAAACTTATTGTTACAAGAAGGCACCACAAAAAAAAATCCAGGACGAAACAGACAAAAAGACAAAAGACAAGGCAATAAAAACACTTTGAAGTCTTTGTTGACCATTGGACCAACGACTGTAAAAACTGTAAAATTTCAACTAAAAGCATTTAAATGGATACAAAAAAATGAAATAAGAACATTGTAGAAGTTTGAATTACTCACAGGATTTGTTTCTGGATGGTGGTGAGGATTGACGTAACACTTCTGAGCAGAGAGGTTACCCTTGTGATCACATGAACGGTAGTGTTGCACAGTGGATGTCTGACTGTTCTTGTGAAGCTTATTCTTTTTACTGAGTCCTTCCTCCTGCTTACGAGACCACAGTCCTGTATCCACACAGACCGGTGCTGCCTCATACTTTCCAGCCATCACAGTGACAGATTTCTGGGGTTTCCAGTTTTTAGACAGCAAAGGAAAATATGGAAATGAAGGGAATATCACAGAAGGTGGGTGTGTAACATTTGAAGAACTTGTACCCTGATGGTTTGGTATAGTATAGAGACCCTCATGTGTTAATCTGTTGATGAGAGCATTCCGCTGAATCTGCAGGTCTGCCCATTTATGAACGGTACAAAAAGACGCGTAGGTTTCTAATTTGAGATTACTCGGAAGACGAGCGTGTTTTGACTCAGTCCAGAAAGGAACATCTTTCCTACAAACAATATGAGACGACTGAAATGAAGCTATCTGAACAGAAACTGCGTGACTTGTTGGCTTGAGTTGTGAGGTGGCAGACAGGGACAATAATTCGGCAAAAGTCAAAGAGGAAGATTCAACTATGGAAGAATGTCTTGGAGTCTGATCAGTCTTTATCGTCGGTGCAGATGACCCAGGTAGGGGCATCGTTTCCACTGTAGACGAAGATACATTTTGAGCTGGAGAGTCTTTGGGAAACTGAAATCCATCTGAATCTTCTGAGTTGCCGAACCCTTCAGGGACAGAGGTTACCTGGATTGGTTCGGCCCAGTAGACTTTTCTTTCAGTGTCGAGCCGTTGAACCAGGATGTCTGCGTCTTCATTTTTGCCATCTGAGCAATCTATTGAAGTTTCAAATCCCAGCTTTACACTCTCAGTCACCAGATTGTTTGGTTTTACAGTTCTGCAGTCAACCTGTGTGACTTAATCAAAGATAAGAGTGAAAGTAAATCAGATTTAGTTTGTATGCTTTTAATACAGTACTGACAGACTTGTATAAAACTTTCAGTTAAGTTTCTGTATTAAAAATGTAAAAAAAAAACTAATGATTGTGAAGAACATCGTTTTATACTTGATCAAACCCCATATTGACAAAAGAAGCTGGAGATCAGTTATGTTAGAATCATAAAAACCTTTTCTGTCTGGTACTGGGAAGACTTGTGCCCCCCATGGTCGGACAAGTCTTCCAGTAGCCCTGTTGCTTCTCAGCGAGAAGGTTGCAGGTTCTCCTTCCAGCTCTGGACCTTTCTGAGAGGAATTTACATGTTCTCTCTGTGCATGCGTGGGTCTCTTCTGGGTACTCCAGTTTCCTCCCACAAATCAAAAAGATGCATGTTAGACTCATTGTCCCTAGAGTGTGTTTGTCTTTATGTGTCCCTGAGATGGACCTGTTCATCTCACCCCAACTTTCTCACAGAGACTGCTGTAGACAGGCACCAGTTCCCCACAGAAATTTAAATTAACGTTTATAGCATTAAAAATAGATTAGCTGAGTTTGTACATGACTATGACTTCATCGCATAATTTACTTTTTTTTCCCCTTACTTTATTTTATTAAAAACTATGGTGTCCGTCAGGTGACATTAGATAAAAAAATATATATATATATTTTCTGTTTTATTATATTTATTATATACAGTATATATCTTGGTCACGTTCAGGAACACAGTAAAAATCAGTTTCACAACATACACCTCAGGCATTCATCTTATAAACGTTATGATGAAGCATCCGTTTAGATGAAACATACATGTATAATAATAATAATAATAATAATAATAATAATAATATGTGTGGGGTAGGCTACTTTTTACAGGGTTCATGCACATTTTAGTAAGTTAAATTTAAGACCTTTTAAGACCATCAGGAATGACATTTAAGACCAAACCGACACATTAACAGAAACATTCAAATGGTCCCAGACATTTTAACAAAGAAACCTTTTATTGTTATCAATTTAGCTTTTAAAGAATATTTAATAACTAATAACACTAAATTATTTTAATGAAACGGTCCTATTTATGAGATCTTTATTTTGAATGCTGTGGACCACTTCCAACCGAGTGCAAAGATCTCTGATATCAAGTCAAGTCTCATTGAAAACACACTTTCCCATGTTTAAACCAGAAGCAGTGGACACGACTGAACTTTTTAGTTTTTTGAGCAGGTGAATAAGCCGCAGTATGTGGGGGTTGTAGCGGCAAAGAGTTCGAAAACATGGAAGTAAACTGTGCCATTTTTACCTGTAGTTATCATTGGATTTGTAGTTAAACGCGTACAAAGACCGGTAGCAAACTCTGATTACGATGCTTTACTCTGTTTATTTACGCAGCCAATGCTTCTCAGGAATGATTGAAAGTAAAAAAATTAAGACATGACCAAATAAAATTTAAGACCTTAGATGAAAATCTGGGTGTTTTTAAAACTTTTTTAGATTTTCAAATTTATTTATTTATACTTTTTTATACTTTTTAAGACCCTGCATGAACCCTGCTTTGAACAGTTAAACACAAACAACATATTCCTATAATCTGACTCCAACAAAGTATATCTCTCAAAAAACATGTTTGCTCAAAATGATCTTGTGACCACACGTTATCACCTAATAGCCATAAGATATTGTAAGAGAACCCCAGGGCCAAGACAGGTGAACCTGTTTTACCCCTTGGGGTGACCACTACAATAATAACGCATGGCCACAAGTTTTTTTTTTTTAATATACAATGTTACCAGATGGGCTCCATAGAAAACTTTTAGTAGATAAAATAAATAACCTTTTGTAGACATAATTACACCCTTGACAAAAAGTGCAACTAGGTGATCACAGAATGTACTTTTTATATTACTGATGTATTTTGTAAAATTTGGGGATGTTTTAAATCAAAAAACTATCAATATCTATATAAGATGCCTTTGGAAAAGTTCAGTTTATATTTTTGTATGTATTAATTGATGTACATACAGAAAGTCTTCAATCAGCCTCATTAACTAAAGATAAGCTTCATTCTCAAAAAGTGCTGCTGCAGTCTTCAACAATGAAACAAATCTAATGTAAAACATGCTTAAAGACCAACCTAAGTTTTCATCGTTTCCCACGCAGCTTACTGTGAGTGTCTTTCCATCAATCCGATGCTTCTACAAACATACAATAAACTGTATTAAATGGCAATTTTGATGTGACAACTCAGCAAGAAAGCATATTTTACTGATTATTATTTAAATCAAAATCAGTCAATTAAAATCAATCCAAAGCCATTAATTAGAAGCTACTTTGGATTTAAAACATTTAAAATTCAATTTTCAGTGCAACAAAGGGCTTTAAACCCAGACTAAAACATTTTAAGAAAGTTGTGTAAAAGTATTATTAGTAAAATCAACCACACTTACCATTACAAATAACTCACTGGCTTGCCCTGAATTTTTCATCTTTTGTAGAGAAGGGCTGGGTTCTTGGGGGTTTGCATCCTTTAGAATCACATGATTGAGCGCTCCTTCCAAGGCTGTCAAAGAAACTGAGTGAGGGTAGGTCTGAAGGCCTGAACAAACTACTTGTTCCTTCTCCAAAGTCTTTGGACTCACAGTCTCCAGAGGTCCAGGTTTAACTTCTTTTAATTGCACTTGTGTGTCTATAAGTCTTGATGGAAGTTGTTGGGACTCAGGCGTCACATTTGCAGCAGGTACAGGTACCACAAGGCTTTTATTTCTGTGGATTTGATTAAGTGACTTCTTTGATGCTTGCCTCAACAGCATACCCATTCTCCTTCTTTTCTCTTGGGTATCAAGAGACATGTCTTTTCTTGGAGGGACTCTGAGATGATGAGAAGAGCCAGATGCCACCAAAAGGGAAAATGCTGTAGTTACTTGCTGGAGAACTTCAATCTGTCTAAAACGATCTGAAAGAGAAAAAATATAAAAGGACATAATGGAAAATTGCAATGCAAGCATAAACAGTGATCATTAATTTGTTAAATTGAGGTGTGAACATTGAAGTATTCAATGCTAATACTTACTTTTAAACTGCATGTACCAAAATCAAGTCATGTGACTCATAAGTTCATGTTTTGGACAGAAGAGTAAAAAAGCCAATTGTCAAACAAAATATACCAATGTTAAACAGAGGAAGTGTTCAGGTTTTTCCTATTCAGCCTTATAAAATAATCAAGAGACTGACGTGACCAAAACACCTCACAAGATTAACAATGACACTAATATCTTCGGGATGGAGGAAAGTGACATTTAAGTTGTTAAGATTATCACGACCTGGATGACTGAAAATTGACAAAATCCACTGCTACAGAAATGACTTACTGCTGATGTCTGGATTTTCAAAGTCGAGTCGGTTGTTTTGGGCCTCCAGAAATAACTGAAGGGTTACTCCTCTTGCCTGTGACTGATATCTGAGAAACCGCACTGGAATCCTTCCAGAGGGGTCAGGCTCGTCGCAGCCAAAGCCGAGATCCAAGAGAGCCTCTATTGGGTCATCATTCCACAGGTTGAACATATCCATCCTGCTACAACGGTAAAGACAGAAAATGCTCAGTGTTACGTATTACTAACATGTTCTTAATGAGCTTCATGTTGTATGTATTTACACACACAGATAGGCCTTGGGATTTTCAACAAACTGAGTTGTTCAAAGATCCTATCTCTTGATGAATAATAAGTCCATGATGTTTGAAGCAATAGTACTTAAAGCAATATGGGGAGGGGGGTATTATGTGTTGTCCACAATCAAGTAACTATGTTACCTTCAGTCAGTTGTTATGAAAATGCTGTAAATACCAAAGATAAATTTGACTCTAATCTAAAGACCTTGAAAATGGCCTCTGTATTGTTAAAAACCTCCTACCATTTTGGACACTCCCACTTCAGCACATCTTCACAACAATACTTCAGGGGAGGAGTGCTCTGTGGGGTGGGAGCAGACTGAGTTCCAGGGAGGAGCTATGTACAAATAGGCGGTGCTTTGTACCAGCTCTACATGGCTAACACAGGAGATTCAAAGATTTCTCAAACATGCATGGATGAGTCAAAGCAACACTCTAGGTGTGTTTTTGATGAGGTATTGACTTTATAACATGATATAAAAGAGTAGATTTTGCATAACACCCCTCCTTTAAAGAACATGTTTAAGTTCTGCCCACTTTGAAACCAATTATGTAAGACAGACTGGACCTGGAAACTCCAAATGAGAAACTAAATGAAGTGTCAGGTCTTCAACTGAGTTAATTGTTGGAATTACGTGAGAGAGATAACAAAGCAATGTGGGGGAAAACATTATTTTGCACAAAGAAAAACAAAACAGGGATTTTTTTTACCAGATTCTTGTTGCAGTTCCTCGTTAAATAGTGGTGGAGGATGAGAATCCAAGGGCTGCTGGTTGGGGTCTAGTGAGTAAGGAGGCAGCAAGAGAGGAATGATCTGCTGTCAGACTTCTTGGGAAACTCAGGGAAAGCAAAGGCAAGTAGATCTCCAGAGGTAGCAATGTATGTTATTATTCTTTATAACAAAATTATTTAAAATAAGGAGTCATATAAGTGGAGACAGAAACAAATATCAAGTGGAGTGCTTTTTATCCCCTACATCCTCAATCAGGTTGTCATTCTTGGGGTTCCCCTGCAGACAATCTGTATGGAAGATAACAGTAACAAAAGGGTTACTATAACAGTCTGCAACAAAATTTTTCATTGGCATTAGTACACATGTCCCCCCAAAAATAAGTTATACATAACACCCAGCCTTGCCTTGTTTTTCCATGTGGGTACTTCAAACTCAAGTCCTCTACCACAGACCGGAGAGCTTGAGTGTTCTGCGCTGTACCTTAATTCTTTGGACTTGGACACTTCTGGACAGAGGTCTCCAACTTTGTTTCTGGGATTTGTTTGACCGGTATTGTCTTTCAGTCCAACTCTCTCTAACCACTTGTAGAATTTGTTGCAATCAGCTACCTGATAGCTCTGTCAGTGATGCAGTAGTCTTGTTTATGTCAGGAAGGGCATTGGTGTAAAACAAGCGTCAAATCTTTCATCTGAGTTCACTCACTATGGCAACCACAACAACACACACACTCATTTTTAAAACCAGATGACTGGTCTAACTAAATAATTTGATGTAACCTTTTTTCTTCTCATTGTCTGACATTAAAATCAGATTAAACCTGCTTTTTCCTTTCCAGGTCACAGTGGAACTGGTGCCTATCTCCAGCAGGCTCTGTGCAAAGGATGGGGTAGACTCTGGATGATCACAAGTTCATGACAGATCCACATAGTGACAAACAACCATTCACATTCTCCCTCACACTTAGGAATAAGTTAAAGTTACCATGCAGTTAACCTAACATGCATGGTTTTGGTCTGTGAGAAAAAAAATTACCCAGAGGAAACGCACACATCCATGGAGAAAAGTGCATACTCCACAGAAAGACTAAGGGGCGAAGCTGTGACCTCATCACTGAGAGTCAACAGCGCCGACATTGTGCTACCACAAAAAATATTTGTATTCTCTAAATGCCCTCACAATAATTTGCTGGAATGTTGTCAGGTTTTTAGTGCTTGATGCCTTTCAGCGCTGCCCACATATTGTCAATGGGACTGAGATCAGGGCTTTGTGGTGACCTCTCTGAAACACATATTTTATTGTCCTTGAACCACTTTGTAGTTAATTTATCAGTATGTTTTGGGTCATTTTCCATTGGAAGGTCTATTTGCACCCAAGGTTTAACTTTCTGCCTGATTTCTTTATACATTTTTTTCAATATTTCCATTTAGTGTTTTTTTTTTTTTTTTGTGAGTACATCAATTTTGTGAAGGTACTTGTCCCGTCTGAAGCAAAACATCCCCACAAGGTCATTAACATTGAGTGACCAAAAGCCATTATTACTTTTAGTTGAAGGCAAAAGGAGAGTGTCATAAAAGGTCTATTTGCATTTCCCATCATTTCTAAACCACTATTTGCCTGTTTTTGAATAACCTTGCCTCAGGGCAGTGTTTGGACAGGGTTACACAACAGTGCTCACTGACTAAATTAAACCAGGAAGAACTTTGATTACCTTTGTTTAACTTTAATTAAAACATGACCTTTTAAAAATAATTTTGAAGGTACTGTGAAGTTATCAAGTAAAAATGTAAGTATAAATATTCCACAGTGTTTTACAAAATATATTTAAAAAAGACGATATGATGAAGGGGAATAACCCTTTACAGTCACAGTAAGTCACCCAGTTTGAGAATGTATTGAAACAAAGAGCAGTGCTTGCTGGTACTAAACAGCAGTAGGTACACAGGTCAGACTGAAAACTTGTATTTAACTAAAAAAAAACTCAGAACTTAAAGAAATGTACTCACCGTTATTGTAGAAGTACAAAAACACCACATGAAATTATTCTAAAAGAAAGATAAAACCTCTACTCTCACAGAGTAACACAAAATGAAGCACACTGCCTTAAGTCTTACCTCTGAGCCTGTGGGTTTGCCAATGCTTTGCATTTTTTTTGTGCACCATTGCACACACACACACGTGCACATGCACGGGTTTGTATTTCCATCCTTATTAGGACATTACTTCCATTCTTTTCTGTAGCCTAACCATATAGCACCCACAATTCTTCACTCCTCTACCTCCTTTATGATTTCAGCTGTACAGCTAACTTGATACTTTTATCTCTTCCTCTTCCAAAAAACAGGTTTTACAGTTGTTATTGAGGAAAGCAAAGTCACTACTCAACTTATTGAAGCTTGTCCTCTCCTAAATATATATATTTAGAAAAAAATGGCATGAAACTGAGACCCGTCATCACCTTTGTGTCACCATTTCTTTCTCAGTGATGAAGACCACCCTAATTACTAGGCACCTGTTTCACAAACTCAGTTGTTATTGCCATCAGGCAGACGATACAGAACCTCATTGACACAAAAACATTTACAATAAATCATTTATACCCTCTCCAATATAACATCACTTTTACTTGTTTCTGAATGTGTTTAATTGTTGATTTTTTTAACTTTATAAGAAAAGTTCTCTTTTACTATTGTTACAACTCCATGGGTGTGTGTGTGTGTGTGTGTTTGAGTCTGCTCAGGTGATTTTGGAGCTGATTGGAGATGTGAGACAACTGGCCAGAGGGTTTATTTAAGAGCAGCCTTCCCAGAGAGATTCTCCCTCAATCTTTCCATTTAAGGTTCCTTTCCTTTGGTTTAATTATTAATAAAACTTTTAAGTGACTCTTGTGTGCTTCCCCTTTGTTATGCTTTTGAGCTAGGCCATAACACTAACAGACATTAAAGTTAAAAATCTATCAGTCCATCCATCTAAATAGTCAGATAAAAATAAACTAGCAGTAAGTTTTTATATAGTTTCTGTAAGTCAACACAAACTTTTGTGGCTTTTTCTTTTAATGGAAGGGTTACAAATCCTACCAGCAATATTTATTTATTTTTCAATAAACATCGACTTAATTTGGCCTATAACTTGGTAGTTTTTAAGTATAAACTTCATTAAACTGAGTTTGACACCTCTGGTTTAGACAATCTAAAAAAACAAACTGCTTGTTTATTGATCAAACAAGGCTGAATTTAAAATTGTAGTGATGATAATTAATAAAATAATTTGTAGATGTTAAAATTACTAGTACTAGAACAAGAAAAATGAATCATGTAGCATTGAACTAGCATAAGGTTTTACGTTTTTGTACATTAAAAGAAAGAAAACAGAGCTTTTCTTTGCAAAACAAATATTCAGACAAGTTATTTCTCCTTCTCTACAAGCGTACCAAAGCCAAATTTATATCTGGAAAAAAAAAAAAACAAATAACTGACAGACCCCATTATTGCACTTTATAAATATTTTATTAATTTTAACATTATATGGACTTCATTAAACTAGTTTAATAAAAACAAAAAAAAGACCAACTCACATGAGACATTTTACTTAAAAGGTGATTTGAAATGTTAACAATTCTACAAATGTGTGCATGTACAGTGACAATATATAAAGAAAAACATTCTTTCAGCTGCTCCAACTGAGTTTGAACCCTGATGGTAAGGTGGAGTACTGGGCTTGGAAAACGATGTGAACCTCGTGGGAGGAGGAGGTAAATGGAGCGATGCTGGTTTCCTATACAAACAAACAAACAAAAACCGGTTGTATTCAAACAATAAATCTGAACAGTTAATATTGATGAGAAAAAAAATAATGAAAAATTTTAATGTCTACAGACAACAACAAACTGTAAGAATGTAATTTTAAAAAAATGGTGATTCTTCAATAATCCCATGGTTTTTTATACTGCACACCTAATAACAATGTGTTCGCCCCATATTCTGCAATCTTTAATAAGTTTTCACAAATGTGAATTATGGGAAAGTTTAAACACATTGTTTTTTTTTCTCCCCTTTTGTTTCTGTGGATCAGTTTAGTATTTTGTGGCATGTGGAAGCTTCTGGCACAGAATGTGCAACATGTTTGGCTCTGAGGTAAGACGTAAGGCAGTGTGCTTCATTTTGTTTTACTCGATGAGAGTAGAGGTTTTTTTTCTTTCTTTAAGAATACTTTCATGTGATGTTTTTGTACTTCTACAATAATGGTGAGTACATTTTTTAAAGTTCTGACATGTTAGAGAATTTACTTTGTGTTTTACAAAAGGTGCATTAAAGGTAGTATCCCTTTGGGACACAACCAGTTGTCAAACAGCATTCATGAGCTAGTCTTGAGAAGGTTCAGTTCAGCTATTTTCTGCTTAACTCAGGAAAAATGCTCTTTTTTCTGCTAACTGTAATGTTTTTTTTCTGCTATTTTTCTGGTAGTTTCAGCATTTTTGCATTTAAACTGCCTTTTCTCAGGAAATGCCATTTCTCTAGTTTAATATGTGTTTATTTTCCTTTCTATGTTTTGTTTTAATGTGTATTTCATGTGTTTTTCTCCAGCTTCTCCCACACCTGATCGTTGTTGTCCCTCCCCAGGTGTGTCTCGTGTCCCTTCGTTAGCCCTCTTGTATATTCTGTGTCTTGTCTTCTCCTCCCTGTTGTACTCTCTGCTGTCAGGTCTGTTTTTTTCCTCCTTGTGTTTTTTCCAATTACTGTTCTTTTATTGTAAGAAATCAGTTTTCGTTTTCAACCTGAGTGTTTTAAGTTTTTGCCTGCTCCCTGGGTTTTAGTGTGACACAAACTTGATGATCCTAAAACCATCCTGAGACTAAATAATAATTATTAAACTCATCCAAATCTGCTTGACTTTATTTCTAAAGTGTGTTCCACTGGCAGCTGCCAGGCCACACACACAGAAAAAGCCGAGACTGGCTGTTCAAAACACAGCGGCAAAGCTTGCTGGTCAGAAACACTCAGAATTCAGGGACAGTAGTCGCGTTTCCATTGACCATGAAAATGTGCAAATTAAATTTCGAAAATAAATTTGCTTAATGGAAACACGTCAATTTTGAAAAAACTTCCCTTTTTCGACAAAATTGTTTTG
>JARVJO010000165.1:3315059-3327559 GCA_031762555.1 Cynodonichthys magdalenae | reverse complement strand
AATCCTGCGATGGAGCCACATTCAGCAGTCCTTTGTAGATGCTTGGAAGACTGCAAAGTTGTATATTAGCCAGAGCCAGATAACACTGAGCTCCACTTTATTATAAACCAAAAACAAACAGCCTGCTTTACTGAATGCTAACTGAAGGCACTGGGATTTGAAAACCATGCTCACATTGAGCAGCTGACCTGATCTGTTTACCTTTTACTATGATGAGTTTTCAAGACAAAAATTCTGTTCTTTGCATTGTGCACTAGATGACAGTCAAATTGAAACTGATGCCTCTGAGCTTACCACGTTGGAAACTCGCTCTGGCTGCCAAGCCACAGAAAATTTGAAAACGATAGATACAGAGTACCATACAATATCCAAATGACTGTTTGACTGCTGAACGTTGACGTTTCTGAAGGACGCTTTTGTAGTATCAGATTGGTGGAACAAACTTTTGACTCATTTATTTCATATTGCAACTCATTTATCTCACATTGCAGCTGCAAAACTCGGATTAATTTCACTGATAACCCTTGACAGACATGGGAGGTTATGATTGAGGTGGTAGATGGAATGAAGGGTTTGCATCTCAATTTAATAGATAGATGGGTAGATAGATGGATGGATGAATGACTTCTTGTGGATTCAACCTCTGCCAAATGTGCCTCCATTTCTAGTTCCTGCACAGTTTTTGGATCCACCTCAACAATGGTTCCAGGTGGTTCAAGCTGAGTATTGCTTGCAATTGAGTTTGACTTCAGCAGACTGATTGAGCCTGGCCGAACTTGCAAAAATCACCTGGAGAAAGGTGCAAACTTTTGTTTTTATTTATTTTAGTGGATAAGCTTACAGCTAGAGCTTACCAGAGCAGCCCAAACTGAAAATAAAACATGGAAGGGGGACTAAGAAAGGGCCAAATTGATACCCAAATATGATACCCAACCACCCAAAAGAAGAAACTAGCACTTTGTTTTAGCTGAGTTTAAATCAAGAGCTAACCTGCCCCAACACCTCATTGTGTATGAGCAAGTCAAAGAAAGGTGCAAGAAAGTAGCTGAGGTAATGGAGCGTATCCTTTCAATTGAGGACACACCCCCAATGACTCTAAAGCTGGGTTCACACCAAACGTGTTTTGAGCAGCAGAAGCGTTCTATGGACGTGCCTCTAGGGGCCTCGTGGCATGTCTAGAGCAGCACGTCTTGAAGGGGTAGGTGCAGTTTGAGTGTTTGACATGCATACGGCGCGTCCAAAGCATCGTGTCAATCAATTGGAGAGACTCTGCTCCGTGACTTAGCGGTGCATTTTTCCATATGACGGTTTCCTGAATGATGCCCACTAACCTGAGACAGATGGAAAGGAGCTCTTTAGCTGAAATCAACCATCTATAGTCCGTGTTCTGGCAGGAGATATCAGCACCAATATGGGTCAGCGGCTCGTCAAACTGAGCTTGGGACAAAAAAAGTTCTGGAAGCGAGCCTCGTCAACTCGCAGCTCCTGTATTGGTCAAACTCACCAAATGACTACTTCTGAATTATCTGGTAAATTAATTATGAATTAATTATCTGGTGAGCGCGACATTTGCTTTCTCTCAGTAAATAAAACAAAGCCCCTTTCTTTATTTCATCCACCATTAAACAAAGACCGACAGAGAAAAACAACCAGAGGCTCTTCCCGACTCACGTTTACATTCACACCGAACACGTCTGACCTGAAAGAGCACAATTGTCCAACTTGACGTATTGGGCGCATTTTTGATGCTCAATATGCGTTTGGTCTAAACCCAACTTAAGTGTCCAACTCAAAGAGGCACAGGACACAGCTTCCTCCACTCCCACACCTTGTTTCCTGGTCTGTGGAGCAAATGAGAGGATTCCAGGTTCTGTGCTCAGGGGAGGGTTTTCAGGTGAGGTGAGGGTCCAGATGATGTGAGGTTGAAGGTAGACAGGCTGGCAGAGAACACTGAGCAAGATTAACCTTATTTATTTTGTTCCACACAAAGTAAGTATAGTTCCAAACTTAGGATGGTTCCCAGGTGGATACGACAGCAGGAGATACCATGGAGCCGATGAGGAAGCTGTGGATACAAAGGTAAAGTATTGTTTCTCTCAAAGGGAGGTAGTAACTCACCATTGGCAATTGACAATCCAACAAAGAGTTGTGGTTTCACTCGGTCTTGAGTAATGATTTAATCAACTATCACAAATGACAGCAGGAAGCAACCACCCTCCATCAACATCTACAGGAGAGGGAAAAAGAGGCCACAGAATCTTAACAAAATAATTTTGCTACATTTCAGCTTTGAAGAAATTTGGTAATCCTACTCTTCTCACTGTGGAAGTAAGAGTCTTTGTTTTTCAGTAGTTTCACCTCATAAAATGTGAGCAGTAAGACTTGTTAAATTCTCATTTATCTTCAGAAAAGTACTGTGATGTGGAAGAAGATGAAGTATGTTCTGCTGTTTCAGCAATTTAAAACTTATGATCACTGCTATGAAACTCTGCTATGATGTTGGCTTACAGTTCAGTACTTGTTGCTAATACCCTGATGCTCCAGTGTATCTGCCTTTGCTGTACTGCAAAACACAGAAAAAGGAAATATAGTCACAATATTGCATCTCAGTGTATCTGCAGCATACTTAGTATGATTTCCAGCAATGCCCAGTTGTCATTGATAGATTGATCATGTTCATAACAACTCTGAAAAGTCACATATACCTTAAGTACACATCTTAATAAATAAGTGTTGCAGTGACCCCACAATAGCTTTCACTATTCAAGTGGTACCGATTACATACGGTGTTCACTGCTGCCAATACAAAATACTTACCTTTGCCTTTTTCTCGTGTTCTTTTTGCAGCATGTTGTTGGCAAGATGTACAGCTGTGGCTTGTAGTGATGCAATAACAGCTGTAGCCAAGGATTATAGATGAAATTATTGTGTGTAAACTACGAAAAAACACCCAATACTACAAAAAGTATTACCACTGCAGCAGCATCATAACAACAGCATTCCTTCACAATAACTCTTCATCATGAACACTAAGTGTTGTTTTCAGCTGAAGCTTGTAAAAAACAGCTCACACACAACTGTGTGTGAGCCTCTCCTATATACCTGCTGTGAACACTACAGATAAGCAGCAATAAGGTCACATGTCAGAACAAAACAACACTGCAACAACAATGTTTATTATTGTCATAGTAAGCTGTAAATATTCATCCCTCTGTGTGATATAGTGTATACAATACTGTGCTCAGGGGAGGGTTTTCAGGTGAGGTGAGGGTCCAGAAACTGAGATGTTGAAGGTAGGCAGGCCAAACTTAGCTAGTTTAGCTACAGCTAGTTTGCTTAACAGGAGTAACCATATAGTACAAAGCATAGAGCTTAATGTTTCACAAAATGTGCAAGATTTTTCATATTTAGATACAAAAAAACAAAAGTTGTTTCTGGATATATCACCATACTGTGTGTCACAAGATAACAAAATGGTGTGAAGAATTTCACATCCAGATACATACATTTAGATGTGACATTTATGAATGATTCAAACCTTTTGAATGGCTCTTTACAACGAACGATAAGAACAGAGCTGTTGACTGTAAAGCACTGTTTGTAGTTTAGATTTTTTTCTCCTTGGAATATCTTTTATGCTTTCCTTCGCAACACAGAGACAATCTCTCCTCATTTGATTTTTCATGAAAAACAGGCAGAAGGGTGGAGTACAGCTCAGCGGGGAAGGTGGAGGAAGGGTTCCACTTGACAAAACACTAGTCTCTTTCATAATACAGCTCAGTCCGGGTCTGATGCGTGTTCTGTCCTCCTCCAACCATTCAGAAAAAACACAAAGGCGGAGTAAAATTAGCCCGCCTCTGATGCGCCCCTGATCCATGAGCAGAGGTAGTATCAGAGCCGGGCCTGAGCCCGGCTCACCCACTTGTGAAAAAGCGCTGAACTAGCTGATCCATGCTCAGAAAATGATAATGAGCTGATGACATCAGTGAGCGACCCTCAGATCTAACAAACAAACAGATTTATTACAGAGGGAATAATAAAAATAACACAAAACAGCAACTTTGTAGTTGGTTTAAAAAAATTATGAGCCACAGGTTCACTATAATGAGCTGATTTCATTCTTTTTTTGGATACGACGCAGAGCCAGTGAGTGGCGAAGGATTAATCTACAGATTTTACAGAGAAAATATTAAAAATGACACAAAACAGCAACTTTTTAGTTAGTTTAAAAATATTAAACCTCCACAGAATCACTAAAGTAAGTTCATTCAGTTTTTTTGTTTCCAATCCTATCTAATTTTATTTGTAAAGCACTTTTTGCACCACAGCAGACCAAAGTGCTGTACAGACTCAAGATTCCAATGCAGCTCATACAAAAAAGTAATTCAATCAATAATAAAACACCACAAAAAAGAATAAATAAATAAATAAAAGCAGGAAATAAAAATGAAGTAAAAACAGGAAAACAAAAAACCAAATATCTAAAACCTACTTTAAAATCTACAATAAAAACAAGAAAATTTCTATAAAAATCTAGTACAAATGGACAACACAACCCCTTACACGGTGTCAAAAGCCAAAGAAAAGAAGTGGGTTTTAAGAAGAGTTTAAAAAAACAGACAATGAAGGGGACTGCTTGAGTTGGAGGGGTAGTTCGTTCTAAAGTTCTCCCATGTCTTTGTTTATCACTATGAGGTTTCTATATGACTTCACAGAGTGAATAAAATGTCTTCACAAATGATCTCAAGCTGGGCTGTGGCCTTGTAATCCTGAGGCTGCAGGTTTGAACCCAGGTAGCATCAGGCAGAGCATCCAGCATAAAAATTACCAGAATCTTCATGCGAGTTTGCTTGCTGTGGCAACCTTAAAAGAAGAAAGCAGCTGAAAAAAGATGATCTCAAGACACTGTTTTAAAAGCTAACCCTGACACCAACTGATTTTGATAGATCTAGAACCTTAAAACTGTTTGCCTGTTGCAAAGCAGCTTCCAAATATTCCAAATTTTATTCATTTTTCCTCAGTTTGTATGTCTGTGAATGGTGTGAGTGCAAATCAGGAGGTTCTCTTTAAATACATGGCATAAGAGTTCCATCATTACACACACAAAAAAACAAGGCTTGATTGAATTGAAATTGTTTAGTTTAATTGGTCTAGTATTGCTTATCAAAATTAAAATCTATGACAAGATCACTGAATTGTTTAAAATTGGGTGAGAATTTGTCCAACTTTTTATTAAAATCTCAAAGAATAGTGGTGAACCTTCACATTAGAACAAAATGGGTGATAAAAATGTTATGTAATAATAAATGAAAATAACTTTTTGATATTATTTTACGTAGAATATTTATAGCTTGTTATGTATAAAATGTGCAGGGAAGAATCCTCAACCTGAAAACTAAAAGGTGGACATCTTAAGATTCATGCTCCCCTCTCTTTATTTTGCACATTCTTGTATTTTCCCTCATTAATGACAAACTCTTCTAATGCAAGTTTACAAATAAATCTATATGTTTAAGCTGAATCACACACTCTTTACAAATGATTCTTTAAAAGCCAGGAAGCATTGAGGCTGATTTTTTTTCAGATTTTCTCTTCAAACATCTTGATAGTTCCCAACTTCTCTCATGCCTGTCTGCTCTTCCCGTGACCTTTTCAAAGTTATACATACAAAATGAGGCCCCCCACCCCCACCCCCTACAGGAATGAACCATTTTAGAGCAATTCCATATTTTACAAGACACTTTCTAATGCTTCAAGGATTTTCAAACACCCATTGAGACACACTCCGCATGATTTCTCCCCCACCCTTACCATTCTTCTTGCTTCCCATTTTTTTTAAGCATTCCACACTTCAGCTCTGACTTTACATCTAATATTGGGCCACGATTTCAATTTGTTGTTTGACCTTTTCTCAGTTACATTTTGTTCAAAAGTGCAAACAGCATTGTGCTCACTCGACTTTAATTCAGGGCTCCGGGCTTTTTCCTAACAGAAAAAGTCTATCTCAATCTATGAAACTAATATATTGCATCAATATGTCATTTTTTGGGGGGATGCCTTGGAAACACAGCTATTTATTTACAAGTATTAGATACTGACCTGTCTAAAGTTCAGTTTGGAGAAATGGATTCCATCACTCACACCTAAAGCAGCTCTGTTTTACCGGTACATTTTATTTTTTTTTTTCGTTTCTTGTTTTTGGTTAAATGCAGCTTGACTCATAAATAAGGCTGTTAATTTTTACCCTGCTGTTAGTGATGACAAATCACCTGCCGTGTAAACATTGTCAACAGATGGCAAAATTATTCAAGTGAGGGAGTGCCTGGTACTTGTGGGAGGCGTAATGGTAAAGCTGCGTCTGGTGATGGGATGCTAAGTGATGCAGGGCTCCATTCATTCTGAGCTCAGCCTCAGCAAATGGCTCCATACATCAAATCCATGTTGCTCCTCTCACACACATGCACACACACGCACACCCACACACACACACACACACACACATACAAAACATGCAATTATTACTTCAGACAGATCAAGTCAGGACAAATCTTTCCATGGAGACACTGTAGTCTCTGAGTTTGACAGGTCCTGCTCATAACCGTGGACCACCCACTCTAGCAAACACACATCTTCCTCTAAGCTTTGTCATTTTCTATTCATCCTCTCAAAGTACCTATTTGATGAAGACGTTTTTCTGAACTGCATCCTGAAATTGATAAAATGGCATCAGCAGAGTTGTCAGGTTATGCGAATCATAGCGCCCCCCCCCCCCCCCCGCCCCCGCTCCTCCATCTTGTTGAAACAGGGAGAAAGTTAGAAAAGACAAATGACCTGATCCCCATGTGAATATGGTTTTCAACTTGAATGGGTGCATTGTGTTTGCTGAGATGCAATTACGCTGCCTTTTGTTCCTGTTCACACCTCACCTTGTTATCCCACCTGCCCTCCCCCCTGCCGAAAACTCATGTTGTGATAGGTGGAGGGAAGAAGAAGAAGGCGAGGAGGGAGCCTTTTATTGCAGAAGGGAAAACTGAGCTGAAAAAGCGAGGACAATTATTTGTTATATTTTTAATGTGGGTTATTTGAAAAAGAACTTTTTTACAAAACAGTTCCTCAAAATGGCCGCAAAGATCAGTTTGTCTTTATCCTGTTAGTAAAATTAATAAAGAAGTACTTTTCATTTTGACTTCAGGGTTTTAGAGATGTTTTAAGATTTTGTCCAAATAAAAAAATGAAAGATTGTACCCTCACAACTTTTTCATCTTTCTTTATTACGGGTTCACCATATAAAAATATATTTTGTTACTCAGTAAAGTTCATAAGCAGTCAGACCACACATTCTCTTCACCAGCTGACATGCAGCCACACTGTGCTTGTGGTGACAGGAGGAAACACACCAGCTTTAGGGCTCATTAGAGTTGACTCCAACAGCAGAGATGCTGTTGGGATAAGATGTCCCAAAAGAAGGGATGAAGTGAGGCTAGAAGAGTGGATGGTGCTGTCTCATGTTGGTGTCACAGTTGATGAGTCAGGAAGATAAAAACAAACAAAAAATAAACCTCTTCTTTACACCTACGTTACATTTTCCCACTGGTAACATATATATAAAAGAATAAATACAAAGGTGCAGTAATTTTAAGATTTAATCATCAGGTCAAAGAGGGAAGCTCATATTACTTTAAAAGATTTTGTTGAAAGATTTGTCTTCTACAAAAACAGCAACATTTATCTCCATCCAGTTATGTACAGCTATTTTCACAGCTGCTGATTCTTCGTCAGTCAGCTTTGTTGAGTTTTATGACTGCATGCAAAAACCTACAGTTCATTATAAGAAGCTCACGCTAGCAAACAAATGACTCAGTTCATGTCAGCACAGGAAAAAAATACATGACAAATAGTTTTTCTCTCGTCTTTGCATGTCTCTAATCTGTAGCTTCTCTAATCCAGTTTTTAGGCTCAGACTCATTGTGAATCACACTGAAAATAAAACACAGTTTACTGTCAGATATAAGGTAAGTTCTACTGTGTCCCTAAAGGGACATAGAATGAAAAATAAAAATAAAATACTATCTCATGAGCACCAGTTAGGTGCGCAACTGCTGGGCATGACTTACTAATTGGTGGGCATGACTTACTAACTGGTGTGTACGCCTTTACTAACTGGTGGGTACGCCTTTACTAACTGGTGGGTACACCTTTACTAACTGGTGGGTACACCTTTACTAACTGGTGGGCACGACCTACTAACTGGTGGGTACGACTTAGTAACTGGTTGGTACGACTTACTAACTGGAGCGAGATAGAATTTTTTTTAAATTTTTCATTCAATGTCTCTTTAGGGGCACAGTAAAGTTCTGTGTGGCGCCAAGTAAAAGAAAAACATGTTACTAACACATTTTCATTATTTAGCTCACTTGGAGTGTTAAAAATATTTCCATTAGAATTTAGTATTTAGCTCACCATTCTTACATTTAGCCAACTATTACTAAATGTTAAATTGAAATGTTGTGTCTAAATGTTAAATGATGTAAAATGTGTAAATGTTAATGTAAAAGTTAACTCTTTAACGTTGCAGCTAAATGTTGAACTTTACATTTATGAATTTCAGAATGGAACATGGCGTTTTCCATTGTTGCACTTTTCTTGTTATGATGTCATCATCCTGAGACAAAAGCAACTGCTAACTTTTGCTGGTAATGCTGCTGAAGAAGACATTTAAAATTAAAATTCAAAATGTGTTCATGGAAAACATTATGATTGTACCTGTGGTGCAGCTGCAAGTTTGATGTCTAGTAGTGAAGCGTTAGCTGTGTTAAGAGTGTTAGCGGTTTCTATTGTCTCAGAACGATGACGTGATAATAAAGCAAAGGCTGCGATTCATTCAAAAATACTTAAACTTCAACATTTAAGATTTAACTTTTACATTTAGATTTACACATTTATATTTGCGATTGAACATTTAGACATAACATTTAAAATTTAATTTTAATATTTATTAAAAAATATAATTTAAGAACAGTGAGCTAATTAATTAAATTTCAGTGAAATTTTTTTAACTAGGATTTTAGATTCAAAGTGAGCTAAATAATGAAAATGTGTTAGTGACATTTTTAACATTTTATTTTACACTTGGCACCCCAAAATATTTGCTTGCTCAACTACTGTCCGAATGCTTTCAGTTCTTAAAGGTTACCACTTCAAGTTGGCAACATACTGCCAGACATTCCAACATCCATCATCTCTCTTCTCTAATGGTTAATGATAATTTTGTAATGCCATCATTCTGATGCATAAACTGTACAAGTGTAAAGAAAACTAAGATTAAAAAAATGTTAAGGCTTCTGCCAGAGCCCCATTGGGGTCACCATGTTTAACGCATAGCTTTTGGCAGAAATCCTAATAAGACAGACAGAAACACAGAGCCAAAGGTTAGCCTCAAAAAAGGCATTGTGTGAAAAGTAAATGTTTAATCGCGTAATGGGTTGGTTAGCACTGATACCTCACAGAAAGAAGGTCCTGGGTTTAATGCCCGGGTGGGGCCTGGGGTCTTTCTGTGTGGATTTTGCATGTTCTTCTTGTGTTTGTGTGACTTTTCTCTGGTTTCCTCCCACAGTCCAAAAATACTATGCATGTTAGGCTGCTTTTAGGCACAGGGCTAACATAAAATATTGATCTGTGATCTCAATGGGATTCACCAGTAAATAAATAACTGGTTGGTTAAGGTCCTGTCACACTATAACATCTTAGACAAGTTAGGCCAATTCCTAAAAATTTTGTTATGACTAAATTACTCATATAGGTTATGTATTTGCGTTTATCTTTAGTTGCTTTGATTACTGCAACAGTGTCTTCACAGGTCTGCCTAAAAAATCCATCAGAAAGCTGCAGCTGATCCAGAATGCTGTTGCTCACGTTTTTACTAAAACCAGGAGGATAGAGCACATCACCCCAGTTCTAAAGTCCTTACACTGGCTCCCTGTAACTCAGAAAATAGACTTTAAAATACTGGTATTAGTTTATAAATCACTTAACGGCTTAGCATCACAATACATTAAAAGATATGCTGTTGTATCAACCTTCCAAACCTCTCAGGTCTTCTGGTTCTGTTCTGCATCCCCAGAACCAAACATGGAGATGTAGCATTCAGCATCTATGCACCACAAATGTGGAACAAACTCCAAGAAAATTGTAAAAACTCCGAGTTCCTTTAAATAAAGACTGAAAACCCACCTGTTTGGAGTTGCTTCTAAAACATTGTAAATAAAACATTAATCAACATTTTGATGTGTAACAATAGCATTTGACAAACTGTAATGCTCAAATAGTTAACTGTGTGTTGAATGACTGTATTTTTTGTGCTTTTATGATGTAAAGCACTTTGAACTGCCTTGTTGCTGAAATGTGCAATACAAATAAGCTTGATTGATTGATTTGATTTAATCATTAGCAATACCATATGTATACATTCAAAAGAGGCTTCCAGCTTTTATTCCAATTTTCATGACGAGTTGTCTAAAATGTTGGGGTGTCCTGTTACCAGTTTTTCTTAAACCATGTATGAGTACTTCAGTTTGGGTATGTGCCGATACTTAGCACATACTGAGTTAGAACCTAAACATTACACCATTACTTTAAAAACACATTTCTTTTGTCTAGAACAAGGTGTCTCTCCTTTTACAGGGTTACAGCCCCTCTGACGGGATCAAATCAAACATACAGCCTGATATAATGTTGAAACATTTCAAAATGTTCTGTCAACTTGTATAATCTTAAACATGGACCTGACTGACGTTTCACTTAAAATGTATACGGTAACACATTGAAGGGAATATCATTTCCAAGTATCAGAGTACTTTGTACAAGTATTGGTACTTATCGCAACATCACTATCATTACGTTGTTCACTGTTATAGTGTGACAGGACCTTTAGTTAGGTTAATTAACTGATTGGTTGGTTGGTTGACTGATTTTTTTGTTTAATTTGATGAGTGATGTGATTGTTGTTTTGTTGATGGATTTGATCGAGAGATTCATTGTTTAGTTGTTTGGTTTGTTAAGTGACTGACTTGATTAACTCATTTGGTAGAGAAACTGTCTGCCAGAATAATTAATTGATATAAATGAGAGAAAGTAACTGTCAATCACATACAGAGCATAAACAAATCTAACACTGAGAGTATGCCAAATATAAACATTCACTGCCTTCTTTTTTTTCTTCTGTTGATTTTAGTGGATATGAAGCCTGATTAAGTTGAGACTTTCCTATCTCAAGCACCTGTCTGGAGGATTCACAAATAGGAAAGCAAATTAAGTCTTCAAGATTACATGAAAACCTGGGTTTGTGTTTCAGAACAAACATAGTTACCAGTAATGACAGCTGTCATCAAATACCATCAGGGGAATGTAGCTTTGTAATCAGCTAAGGAGAACAGGTGTGTTGGCTGTTACCAGGGCACAGCTGGTCTCTAAGGGCAGGTGATCCTTAGTTCCTCTCTAAATTAGTAGTTTACAAATTAGTTCCTTATTACAAATGTTAATTACTTAGAGAGCACATGTCAGTGTATCTCTTATGCCGGTCTCAAGCCAAGGTAAATGGTGAGGGTTGCATCAGGAGAGGTATCTGGCATAAAACATATTTACCAAAACAAACATGTGAGGTCATCCAAACAGACCTGAAAGAGTCAGAGCTGAAGACGTTGATGTTCTTTTTGGGAGTGAACAAGATTGATACGATTAGAAATGAGATCATCAGAGGTTACAGCACAGGTTGAACCAGTGTGAGATAAAGTTAGAGAGGGCAAACTGAGATGGACATGTCCAGAGGACAGTGGGTATATTCATAGGATGTTAGAGATGCAGCTTCAAGGAAAAAGACTAAGATTAGATATATGGATGCAGTTAGAGGACAGAATGAGATGGAGGACTAACTGGGACGACCCCTGAAGAAAGAAGAAGAAGCTGTGTAATGGCCCAACTATTTAAATGTAGTTTAAAGGGGTTGTGGTGATTCATACTCACTTTGTTACTTATTTGCAGTTTTAAAGTGGAACAGATCATTTTCAGTAGATTTATCCTATTGTCCTGCTGGAATTTATTAGAACTGCAGGCAACTCCAATAAAGTATTATTGGGGTGGTAATAATTCTGCCCTGTGTACACGTCCTGTTACTTTTAGCTCATTCATACAGCCACTACTAAAACTAGACTGCAAATGATCTTATTTAATGCAGGAACAGTATACAGCAACACCTGCTGTGACATACAGTGTTGATGTTCTGTTTAAAAATCTATTTGTGAAACTAAAATTAGAAAATAAATGATCTGTCGGCAACTTTGTGCAGACAGACTGGACATGAACAGAAGGCGGAAAACCAAAGAGGTGGGGAACGTGTGAAGCTAAATGTTTTCTCCAACATGGTGGACCTACACTCACCAGCCACTTTATTAGGTACACCTGTCCAACTGCTCGTTAACACTTAATTTCTAATCAGCCAATCACAT
>JARVJO010000165.1:3285153-3303365 GCA_031762555.1 Cynodonichthys magdalenae | reverse complement strand
TAGTGTAAAGCGCTTTGGGGGTCCGGAAGGACTTATAAAGCGCTATATAAGTTCAGGCCATTTACCATTTACCATTACCCAGAATAGCAAGGAAAGGTTCTTCCAATGTCAGCTATCCTATCTTTGAAATGAAGTCAGTGATTAAAGAAAATAAAGACAAGGAGTAATAGGCCATACTAGATGTGACAGGCAGCCTGAAACTCAGGGAGTTCTTCAAATAGCCATTTGTCTTGTGGTCACAAGACAATGGCCCCAATTACATGTTAGCAGTCTGCAAAAGGCAGCTGGGTAAAGCAAGAGAGAAAAATGAATCCTTCATCAGTTCTAATTACATATTACAAACAAATTCAGAAAAACTTGAAAAGCTTTCACATGCAGTACAGGATTCATTAATAAAAAAGGCCGCTTTTAGTTTGTGTTCACTTTAAAGTAATGACAAGTGGCTTAACCATTTTGTCCATTGAATCTACTTTCCACACAGTCAAATCTCTATAAAATGCTTCAAAAAACAAGTTGGAGCTTTAAAGGCTTTTGCTTTACTTCAAGTGGAGAAGAACTAATATTTGATCAACTGTGGACAAGTCACCAGTCTATAACAGGGCATATATAAAAACAAAACCATCCACACTCACCTTCACATCTAACAACAATTTAGAATCTCCTGTTAAACTTAAATCTTGTGATGCTGGATTGTTGGATAAAACCGAAGTACCTGAAAATAAAAATCTTATATATGAACAGAGAGAACATGTTGAGTTTAAAACCCATTACTTTTTTTCCAGCAAAGCAAGAGTGGACAACAATTCACCACCAATAAACACAGATCTTATTTATTTTTTGCTGTTTTGTAAGTGAACTACTGTGCTTCCTAATTGTAGAAATTCTTATAAACACTAGTTTCAAGGAAAAAGTTTTATAGTTCTTGCTTTGCAACTTACTAATAATCTCTGCAATTTACAGTACACTGTGAATGCTGTAAATGTTGAAGCAACAGAAGCTAGAGACTGAAACTGTCTTTTGCTTCCAAAATCTCAGAAGTCACTGTTTTCTGGTCATCCTGTACCAGTCAGTAACAACAATCAAACCTGCAATTTCTGGACACATTTCTCACAATTTTTATGAAGAGGAATTACATTAGCTATTTTCATGTTGTCTGGAAATATTCCTGTTGAAAATTATAAATTACTAAAAACAAAAAAAGAAAGTGATAAAATACATATATATGAAAATGGCTCAATAGAAAATTTTGTTAAATCTTTTACAAGCATCGTATCCATGTTCACTTAATAGTTTGATCTTTTATCTGCAATATATATATATGTAGATATACATCAGGTACACCAGGAAGAAAGCCCCCAACAATTATTGCTGAGTGAATGTGTCAAACAGCAAAAACCCAATGTGGAAGAGAAGAAAGAAGAGGAGATCCTACCAGTGGCTAGAAAGGGCTGGACTTAAGTAAAGTGAAGAGGTAGTAATCATAGCAGCACAAGAGCAGACCCTCTACCACACCAGATACAACTCAAGATGCAGGGTGTGTAAAGAGACCTTTTAAAGACAAACCAGCTGGATGTAAGATGCAGCCAGGCATTGAGTACAAGAAGAGCTTAACAAGGGGCAGCAATAGTGTACCGAAACGTCTGTGTTAATTACAGACTGAAATAGACTAAAATAGTGTGGGACTTTCTGATCCAGACTAACAAACGGGATGGTTAACCAACCAGACAATCTGGTGGTCGACAACCTACAGGAGAAGACACTTGAGATAAGTTTATCTATCCCAATAGAAGAAACACAAGAGTCTCAAGAAATATCAAAGGCTGAAAAGTAAATAAAAAAGTTGAAGTTGTGTCCTCAATGTTGTCAGTAGTCATTGGAGCACAACACATCTCAGAAAAAAACTCTGAGATCTTAACCCAGAAGGAACAGCTAACATACTGTGTGAAACCCTGAAGCTCCCAGGATTCATGCTAAAAAGGTGAACTGATTGGTAAAAACTGTGCTTAAATGATAATAAAAAATGAAAAAAAAAAACTTATATTGTATTGTAATGGTACAAAGATCTATATAGACTGTGCTGTCTTTACTTTCTGTTACGTAAACTGTGGAAAGAAGCACCTTCCACCTTATCCAGACATTTAGACCAGTAATTTAGCCTTTATTTTGTTTGTATCATTTCTTAAATCATGTAAAGCCCTTTGTATCGCCTTACTGCTGAAAAGTGCTATTTAAGCAAATTTTTACCTTACCTTACCTAGAAGGAACTTTTCTTCTTCACAGGATTGTTTCACAACAATTGTCTCTTAGTCTGTGTTGTGTTAAACTTCTGACACCTCCTACTCTATAGCATCTCTTCCCTGTTAGGTTCTCAACCTTTCTCTCCCTGTCATCAGTGCCACAGTAAAATGAATAATCAAGGCTTTCAACACCAGTATTATAAATGGTAAATGGCTTGAACTTATATAGCAGTTTATCAACACAGAAGACTTCAAAGCTCTTCTCCCTAAATCATTCATCCATTCATACACAATGTTGGTATTAAGCTATATTGTAGTGACGGCTGCCCTGGAGCAGACTGACAGAAGCATGGCTGCCATGCACTGGTGCCACTGGACCCTCTGACCACCACCAGCAGGAAGGAGGGTGAAGGGTCTTGCTAAGTGTCTCACAGGTAATTAAAATTTGTATTTTTCATTTCACTCAACTGTGAAGTACTTACATGTACGTACCTAGCACAGTTCTATATTAAATGTATCAGATGTTGCAATTGTAGTCATTCAATACCCTAAGTTTCATTAGATTTACCCTACTGGTAAAGAATGAACTTATTGAAATGTTTAATTTGGTTTTAGTATGGGATGGTGAGGAAACATGGTGTCACTGGTGCACCATCAGTTTGATTCTAATGCTCAAGGCCCATTGGCAACCTGTGACGATTTAGAAGACAAATAAAATCATGTTTACCTTGGACAGTCTAGATTATATAGTTGTTGTTGGAAGTAAAGAACTCCATCTGTTCGGCATTGTAGAAAACAGACTGTCTTTCCAGAAGCTGTTATTTATAAGGAACTGAAGTGTATTTGTTTCAGTGTGAAGATGAGTGTGTCCGTCCACAGATCTGTTCTACACATTTTCCCTTTATAACCAAAACACCCCCTCACTAACTAATGATAGATCTTCCTTTAAATGCCTTCAAGTCTCCTGCATCCTCAGCTTCTTGCTCAGCTTTGTATTTAAGGTGACGTGACCATTGTATTCAGATGCTGACAGCCACCCTGAGCCTGACACAGCTGATATTTGAATCACGTCAATCTGATATTCTTCCAAAGCCTGTGGGGTTTGTAAAGCCTCCTGCACAGAGTGACGCTTAGCTCTGATGGCTGCACACAAACACGTTTTCATTCTTTGGTGGTGTTTCAGGGAACAAAACAATCAGGCAGGTTTAGAAAGTCACAGAGTATTAAAGTGACAGATTTATTAAAAGACACTTACATCAATGTCAAATTCGATTGATAACTTTTAATGAGTGCAAATAAATATTAGTAGAACATTAACACAAACATGCACAACCACACACACACAGTGCTCTTCCTGTGTTGTTGCAGTAACTCTTAGCAGGTGGTGGCCATGCAAAACTTCTGCTATACCAGCTAACATTATGGTGTAGGATTTAACTAAAGTATTATAAAATAAAAAAAGTTAGAATTTTACTTTTAAAATGTATTTAGAATTTCCTTGCTGTCATCATTCCCTCTAACTCTTATCATGAGAGAAAATTTATCTTCTGAGATTTTGTCCTTGGCTTGTATTCTTTTGATTTCTTGATTTTTAAGATGCTCTGAAGCTGATCTGTCTGGTGGTTAGCCAAGAGCTGCTCAAAGATGGTCAATAAAATCCCATGGGCCTGAAAAGGAAAACTTCCTCAAAGTTTGTGTCTGTGTGTGTCTACTGCTTATCCATAGTCGGGACTCGGAGGCAACAGGTCCAGGACAGAAACCCAGACATTCCTCTCCCCAGCGATATTTTCCAGCTTGTCCTGGGGGACCTCAAGGTGTTCCCAGGCCATCAGGATGCATAATCCCTCCAGTGAGTCTTGAGTTGTCCCTGGGACCTCCTTCCAGTGGGACGTGCCCACAACACTTCTAAAGGGAGGCATCCACATCAAATGAACCACCTCAACTGACTCCTTACGATGCGGCGGAGCAGTAACTTTAGTCTGAGCTTCCCCCTGGATAACGGTGCTCCTCACCCTGTCTCTAAGGCTGAGCCCGGCCACTCTAGGAAGGAAGCTCATTTTGGCTGCTTGTATCCAAAATGTCGTTCTTTCAGTCATGATCCAAGCCTCAAAGCCACAGGTGAGGGTTGGAACGAAGACAGACCAGTAAATTCAGAGCTTTGCCTTTCGACTTAACTCTTTCTTCAACACGACTGACCGAAGCAACGCCCTCAATACTGACGATGAGGCCCCAATCTGTCAATCCATCTTTCGCTTCATCCTTCCATCACCCATGAAGACACCAACATACCTAAATACCTCGCCTTGAGGCAGAGACAATTAGAATGTAAAAGCTAAAATTAGAAGTGTCTGAATAGGGTTGAATAAATGATTGCTGCAGAAATCACAACATTTAATATCACTGACTGAACTTTTAGGGAAGGAATCCCATCTCTAACACCTCCTGATTGGTTCTGGCAGTCAGTTAACAGCAGCTGCAGCTAATCTCCTGATAAGGCTTCTGGGCTTTATAAGGCAGCTGCTAGAATCAGATCATAGCTGGAACATAGCTCTGGTTATGGCTCAGCTCGTCTTGTGTCTCTCTGTGTGTTCTCTCTGAGACAAAACTAACCTGTGTCCTTCAATAAAATGTCTTTGAAGATTATCTGGTCTAACTCCTGCCTGCCTTCCTATCTATAAATCTGTGTAACTGGTTACACAAACTACTCACCTATAAATACTCACCTCTAGCACTCTCACCCAGACTTCCCTAGATCCTGACCCTCCTTTCCATGCACCTGGACCTCTCCTTACCTGAAAGAAAAGAGAAACAATATGTCTTTATTAACCACCAGCAACTCAAAACTAAGATTAACTTTTTAACTCACCTTCTTTCAGGTCCTTCCAGAAGACCCTTCATCAGCACTGTAAATAAAACCACTTTTTATTATTTGCCTCCTGTGTCCGTTCATCCACTGACTGCTTGCCTTTGAGCATTTACCAATTCATGATATTTAGAGTCTTCACCATTCTTTTTATAAGATGCAAAACGAATGAGAATGTGTGTCCAAACTTTTGATCTGTACTGTATGAGTGTGTGTGTGTGTGTGTGTGTGTACACATGTTTAGACCTTGTGGGGACAATTTTTGACCATTTTACTGGTATACACAGCCAGGTCTGGACTCACAGCTCCTTATTGGGACAAAAGCCCAACCCCCTGTTAGTGGGTCAGGGGTGTTAGGGCTAGGACTAAGGTTTCAATTGAGTTTAGGCTACATTTAAGGTTAGGTGTGTACTGAAGTGGTTAGGTTTAGAGAAAGAGGTCAGGTTTAGGCTATAGAAATTAACAGAAAATTCATAGAAGTCAATGCAAAGTCCCCATGAGGACATAAGAACCAACGTGTGTGTGTGTGTCTACCACCCCAAACATTTATGTAAACTATGTTTTCTTGTTTTTATTTTGCTTAAAAATATAATTTCCCCAAATGATTGGTGTGGTAGAAGATTAATCTATGGTGGTCAGGGTTGCTAATGGCCACCCCCTGGCTCTGGCATTTCACCGGTCATTGAGTAAAATTGCTCCCTCTGCTCAGGATCTGTCATTTTGCACCAGCCCAGAAGAGAGTAAGAGGGAAAAACAGCTACCTCTGTTCCTATGCACATTTTAGCTTCTACCCACTTGAATATCTTGCCCATTTAGCTCAGAAAGTTTCGGTGACAAGGGACCTTTTTTCTGCTTGTTTTCAGTGGTTTTACAATGCAGTCTTCTAATTGCCATAAACTGTTGAAGTCAAGTGTCTCTGTCTGCTAACAATATCATATGAACCAATGCATGGATTTTAATGAAATTCTCAAGACACAATTATTGCATTTACCTCTGATTAACCTTTGGTTTAGAGTTGCCAAGCAAAACTGACCTTAAAAAAACACAAATAGTTTAACTATTTGTTTTTTCAGCCAATTTTAAAGGAGTTCTGCTGAAACTTTGTGTTGTTGGTGGTGAGACTTATACTAAACACATAAGCCAAGTAGGCAATTACATATTGCAAAATATTTTGGCTTAATATTTTGCATTAATTGCTGGAATCAACTTTGTCTGTTAGCAAAGTATCTCACAAACTGGCCAAAGTTTAATGAAACACTTGTTAAATAGACATCTTCCATACAATATCATTTGGAGTAACCCAGTTTAAGATGCATGCCACAGGTCATTGACTTTACCCAACTCAATAAAGGCTACAGCTTTGTGAATTCTCAACATTATCTGCTGTTAATTTCTGCCAAGTTGTTGCAAGAATAAACATTGTGTTTCACTCTGTGCTTTTCTCATAGAGAAATCTCAGAGGAGCTCCACATCTCCAACCTTAAGGCCCTTGTATCCCCCTGGTTGTGTTCATTTTGGAACATTTCATGTAGATTGTTGTCCTTGCAGCACGAGGAGGCAGCAGCTTGAGAACATGTTGCGGTACACCATGCAGTGCCCCAGTGGGGTGCTTTGCATTAAGGCTGGAGTCATTGCACCTTCTGTCACAGTTTGGATCTTGTTGTTACTCTGTGAACATGCTTATTTGATGAGCTTGTGAAAATGTACACTTGAGCTGTCCAATTTTATGCCTTTTCTTCTTCAATTGAGGCACATAAAGAAGCAATCCTGGCCATATATGGTTCATTTGTTACAAAGCATTATACATGAATACGCAAAAATTAGATATGGTTGGTAAAGGTGTCATTTTAACCTTGTTTGTGGCTCAATGCATCAATAGGAGAAGTGTGCTGATTAAAATGCCAGAGGCTTGCTCTGTTTGGCTCCTTATTAATAAATGTAACATTTCCTGCTAAATTAGGAAACACAAGCAGAGGGTTAATGTCTTATTGTTGCTTGCCTTTCTCTGCTGCCTTCATCCTGTTTCTGCCTATTTTGAATTCTAAATTCACTCAGTGAACCTGATTAGCTCAGCCACTGTTGCCAAATTCACTTTCCATTTTCCAGGAAGATCTGTCGCTTTTTTTCTCTCCTCATTTTCTTTTCACTCGTCCGCTCTTTCAAGCTGATGAGTGACTGATGAGATTGGACAGGTCCATTTTTACCAGCAGAGAGGGACAGGGAGGTAGGGTCTTGTTTTTGAGTTTTTTTTCACTGACAAGGGAGAGCTGCAAAACAACTATTGTGGACATTCACTCATAAACTTTTGTCAGACCAGGTTGTTATGTGATAGGTTGCAGGGCAAAACAAAGACTTTCAAAAGGGATGAATACTTTTGCAAGGCCCCATGGGCCTGATCTACTAAAGGTTTGTGTGTATAAAACAAGTCGTAGCACGATATGACATGAATTATCATCAATCCAGCAATGCCATTTTAGAGAGGACCTAGGAGCTGATTTGGAGCCAGTCACAAACAGAAGCCATGTCGTATTTCCTATTGCAACTTAGCATTTTCCTGCATCTGGCTTTGAACTTCTTTGTTTTTTTAACGATCACTCTGCTCTCCCAAACTTTCCATAGTGACAGCCAGTACACAGAAAATTCTCTTTGCACCTGTTCATGTGCACATGCAAACTTAGATTGCCTGCAACACGTTCACTAATAGCATGTGCAATTTGTTTGGTTTGCACACACAATGTTTTTTGGGCTCTTAGTAGCTAGGGCCCAGAACTATGAACCACAGGTGGGAATTTAAAGCAAATCTCAGGAAATGATCATTGGATTTACATTTATAACCAATAAGGCACCTAAATAATGACGATAAACACTAGTAAGCAACTACAACCAACACACAAGTGGCTGTAATTTAGGCAGATTTGTACCTAGCTAAAGTTTGATGTGGTACTAAGCACCAACAGATCTTGCATTATTTTGTGCACACCAAGATTTGACCAAAACTCTGTCATTTTTTGTCATAAGAAGATCTTAATGTGACACTCTGACATGAAAAGAGGCTGGCGATATGAAATACATCATTTAAAAGGTTTTGTTATTCTTTACTTTTACTTAAGTACCCATAGCAACATTTGTCTGGCCCACACAATGCAGTTACCCAGATGTACTTGCCAGAGGTGGTTCATCTATAGGCCAGCACCACATAAATATGAGTTCTGTTTCAAATACTTCACTCAGTTACATTTTAAATCCCATCTGATACTAAGTTAAACCCCCAAGAAAAACTTTAGATCAGAAACTGTGGCAGTGACTGAAAAGTGGAACAAATGATGAGCTAAAATCCCAGAAAAGATGAAAAAGTACAAGTTGAACATCGCCATGCAGTTCCAGCTGACAACAAAATCCCCACACCCTAAGTTATTTTCAACTTTAACTAATAAAGGAAAATGTAGTGAACTACTGCCCATTTTTTAAATATTTCATTTGTTTCCAAGAGAAAAAAAGGTAGCAGCTTCATCTTGCCATTAGTTGTGTTTGTTGGAAAGGTAGAACTGAAAACTAGACATCAAAAGGGAAAATAATGATTTGATCCCCTTCTGACTTGTCATGTTTTTTTTTTTTACCGAGGAATCAAAATAATTTTTTTGAAGAACAAAGATATCAACTAAATATCCCGAAATAAAATCACACATTACATAAAAGTTACAAAATGATTTGCATTGTGTGAAATTTGTATTTAAAATATAACTCAGTAACTGGTGGCGAATAGTTTGTTGGCAACATGATTCATGTTTTATCACCAGATTTGTCCACTTTACAGAAGGGATTTTGGCCCACTCCTTTACAGGAACTCTATAAATTATTTTGGTTTCATAGCTATGAAGATAAATTAGTCTCATAATGATTTGAGAGCGAGAAAAAAAAGAAGAGACCAGGAAAAGACTGCAAGCAGTGAGGCAAAACACTCTGGAGAAGTACTGGAGATCGTGGGAAGCCGTAAAGCAATGTAAGACCAAAGACAAGATACAGTGACATCTGACGGTAAGCTAATGCAAATGTACTAGTGGGCTATATGAAAGAAGCTTAGTGTAAAAATATGTACTGTAGATTAAATAAGATTTAGTAATACATATGCTGTGTGTGCCTTTCAGATAAATCTCCTGAAAAAAATCAGTGCCGCAAACCTACAGTCTGGACGTGTAGGATCCCAGATAGCAAAATATGTTAATTCAATGTTGATGTATGGTCAAAAAAGTTGAGTTTTGGTTAAGGTTGATGATTGATGGTGAATCAACCAAACAATCATCCAATTCTAACTATTGACCAATGATGAAAAGATGTTATTGAATCAATGTTGAATCAAGGTATGCTGTTTGTCGCACCCCTTCTCCTCATCTTCCCCCCCCTCTAGAAGGAGAAGGGGGAGGTGGAAAAGAGGTTGAATGACCTGTAAGCTGTGTTTGTTCGAAAGGCCACTGTTTTCTCAAAACTCCCAACTGCAGCTTTAAGGCTCAGTCAGTGTCACTCAGGAGGGTTTGCAAACCTGAGTCTTCTTCCTAAACAACGGCTGGCAGTACATTACATAACCAGTGGAAATGTAGTAAAAAGGGAAGAAGAAGAAAATTTTAACAAAATGGGAGTAATATATAAAATGTATAATTAATGAGAGCCACCAGCTCCTGTAAATTGGCTGGAATGGCTTTGTTTCCATTCTACCATGAACCTTCTAGACGGCTGTCACAAACTGATCCTGCATGTTCTTTCATGTCTTACAACAAACGGACCCCACTTTTTTTTTACATATTGCAGTTGCAATCTCTTTTTTGAGATATAAGCCATTTGGTTTTCTTTGTGATCTCTCATGGATGGATCATATAATTGCCAGTGCAGGTGCATCAACGACACCTCCGTTTTGAAATGAGTGGAGCGCGAGCAGACTGGGCTAAGTTATAAAATTTGGGAGGTGCATGACCTCGCATCACAACACAGCGCAAAGAGCCATCTTCAGTGTTTAGGCTGAGGAAAGAAGGTTCTCATCCAAGTATTTTTGATACATGGCCCTGCCCAATGGCCCCTCAACACAGTGAAACAACTGAATGAATTTGAAAATATTTTAGAGTTCAGTTAAAATAGTCAAAACATGTGAGAAATGCACAGAATAAAACCATGCACTTCAAGCTAAGTAATTACAAAATTTACTTAAAGGTGCTGAAAAGGTAGAAATAGAAAAAAATTATTCTGTGGAAAAATGGTTTTAAAAAGCTTAAGCTATGATTTGAAGTGTCTGAAAGGGAATCATTGATTGATTAATTGATTGATTGTAACGTGTCTGCCTCATGGGCACATAACCAATCTTTCGGAATTAGAGTTCTGACTACATGATGGGGATCAAATACTTATTTCATCAAATCATTTGGTAACTTTTATGTAAGGTGTTTGTCTGGAATTTTTGATTGATATATTTTTGTGTTTCACGATTCAAAAAAATTCTCATTAAAATTAGAAGGTGTTCTAATCTACATGTGTCACTCCTTGTATTAGTAATATCAATCACATAGCTGTAAACAACTTGACAAGGAAACTGCTAAAGTTAGTCTGCTCTGTTGCTTAAACAGCAAAAATATTCCATGTCTTTTTAGTTTTAATCAATGCTTCAAAAAGGCCGCAGGTTGCAGACCCCTGAACTGCACAAAACAAAGCCATCCAGACTAGATGGTCAATAAAGCAGGAGGGAACCTGTGGATAAAGACATCTGAACTTGTGAGGTCATTCATATTTGTCAAAACCATTGCAACAATATTAAGAGTTCCAGCCTGCTTTTTTACTCATCATCTAACAGAGACACACAATCAGACAGGTGCCCTTCATTAAGATGGAATCATCAAGGAGATGTTTGAAATATTAGATATAGATATTTTAATCTCAAAAAACATTTGACTTAAATTCATTTGGAGAGATGAAGAATCCACTTTGTTAACACTTAAAAATGAAAAAAATATTGTTACAAGTACAGAACATCTTTGCCTCTTTGATGGGTTTAAAACAACAAAGAAAATAATTCATGCTACGTATTTAATTTTAGGTTATACACATCTGTGAATTTTTACATGAAGGTTGAACAAACTGCCCACTTCCAGTAGAATAAAAAAAAAAAAAAACTCCACTCTCGTTTCTGGGGGAAAAAAAAACATTTTTTTTTCGTGCAACGTAATCTCTCTGAATCATCTCATCCTCGTCACACCAGAGTGATAAATAAGTGACAGTGATGCTGGATTAGGCGTTCAAATCCATCTGAAGTTCTTTAAATTGCTGGGATTAGTCAGGGTCGACCCTTCGTCATCCATACACATTTTCTAGGGACCTTTGATGAGGGGGTGTGGGGGATGAACATCAGCCTTCACAACAAATCACTCAATGAACACGCTTTCCTAAACCAGTCTTTGGCAATGCAATAAACTGTACAGGAGCAGGGATGGGAGAGGGTGTAGAAAACAGAATTGAAGTGTGAAGTGAGGTTTGCTTTCTAATAACGTATAACAGAGTCATTATTGCGAGTCACATGATGTCTCAGGTTGGATCGTTCCACAAATGGACAAATCATGCTTTGGGTTTGATTTGTGGGTCAGTTTGTCACTCCGTCAACTTGTACCCAGAGATGTTTCACAAATATAAATATGGTGTATGCATTGTTGGTAAAGGCAGTGTTCTATTTTGAATTTTTTAAATTTCTCTTTGACCACAAATTTACCAGTTGCTTTGGCTAAGATGTTCTGGTCCATGCTGAGAGAAATTAAACATGAAGGGATTCTACCAAGGGTATCCGTGGATGACTCATCTTCTTGGATCGAGTCAAGCGTGTGTGCAATTAGGAGCTTTGTGTAGGCATGATCTACCTTCACGTTAGTTACCAGGGAGTTCACAGCAGTAGATGTTTTGTGCGGTATTTCATAATGGTTGAGTACCAACAGACTTTCTCTGTACACTCATCCCTGCTTCTTTTTAACACACGCATACTAAGAAACTGTAAGAACAAGTCAAAAGATGCAGATGACTTCTGCCATTTTGAAATTTTAGACATTATTTACCTTTTTTAAACAATGCATGCACCATAGCCCCATGACACCTGTGCAGAGAATTAAGCGGTGCAATATCTTTTAGTCAAAAAGTGCAGTTTATTTAACATTGTGAGTGCTCTCCAGTAGATTAAATGATCTACATTTAGGTTTCGATATTCAGTCATGGTGAGTAAACTACTCCAAGCATGTTGTGCTGTGTGAAATGCGCAGAAAGTACAACATGCTTGTGTTTATATGCAAACATATGATGGCCAGATTCGATTCAAAGTGCATTTTTATTTATTCTTTCTATCTTCAGATGCAGGAATAGTCATAACCTATTTGAGGTTATAGCCCAGTATGTCCTGTGTCTGATGCAGGATCAGTGTCTCTTTGAAGTAACTTCAGGTTCAGTTTAGGATTTTTCAGTTTCAAGGAGCTTGGATCATCTTTTACATGGACTTACAGTATTACCTGTTAACTTATGCTTGAAATGTAACCAGGTTAGATTTCTGGATTAGAGATCAAATGTGTCAGCTCTGAGTTTAACTGTATGACTTTGAGAAACGTCCTCATTAGAGAGACCTTAGCTAACTACTTCTGTTGGAAATACAGAAAATAATTTCCACTTTGTTTCTGATGACTTAAACTTTATTAAATCCTTTTAAACTACATTTCCTGCTGTTGGATGATAAAAAGCATTATTCACCACACTGTCACTCTGTTCATGTTCACAGAGATCTTGTATAAAAGACTGAATAATCAAATCAAAGCTTAACTGTAACACTTTTATTGTAATATTTTAGAATATAGTTTATCTTATATGACACCACTGACCGGACTGACCTGTTTTAAACATTGTTGCTCATTTAGAACAAAGAGTTTTAAAAATATATTAAAATTTTCATTAATTAAACTTTCATGTCTAAATTAAAGATGGCATCTGCAGAAGAGTAATTGTATTTTTAAAGTAATGTTAGGGCTTTTTATTTCCAGCTTCCTCATTGTGGCAGATTATTTGATGCTCCTTGGTGGAAGGCATGTATGTATTGGGTGCAATGCAGGCTAAGGGTGGAAATGGGTTGAGGTGGTTACGATCTAGCTATGGTGGACATGAAGTGGGCTGAGGCAGGTACAAAGTGGACAGAAGCAAGAACAAAATTAGCTGAGTTGGGTACAAAATGGGCTGAGTACAGGGGGATGAGGCGAGAACATAAAGATCTGTGGCAAATGGCCTTTTTTTCCCACCAAAATCTAAAGATACATAGTAACCCAAGCTGCAAGGGTACAATTTGACGGCAGTACAAATTGACCTGAATTTATTAAAACCTCAAAGTTTGGTCTTTACGTAAGTAAAAATTGGTACCAGTGTGTTCTAAAATGAAATTCTGGTCTTAGCACAGAAGACCAGCAGAATCCGAACCACAGTGATTATTTCTCATATCATCAATCTGGTCCACTCCTATTGGCAAGTTTCTGTTAGCGCTGCTGTGAAAACTGGAACAGCTCTGTACTTGTTAGCTCCAGATCATGTTAGAGAAAGTGATGAGCACTGTGAAGACCAGCCGCTGCTTCATTTGTGTTTGTATCAGATTGTCAAAGCGTTGTGTTCTGAAATGCTCTGTGAACTTAAAAAAAACAATAAAAAAAAAAAAGCTCCAATTTCTTAACTGTGTGCTTTAAATGTAAAATATAAACCTAAAGTCTGACTGGTTTTATTATTAACCTGAAGAATGAGTCCATGTGTTGTGTTCCTGATCTAAAGGTAATACAAATTCAGTACAGAAATAAGACACACCACGAAGGCACTCAGCCATGTCAAAGCAAATATATCAGGGTTTACAATAACTCATAAACAGAGGTGGAAAGTAGTGAATTACATTTACTCGAGTTACTATTACTGAATATGAAATTTATCAACTTTTACTTTTTAATTATTTGAAACTACACATTTTTTTGTATAGTTTATTGAAAGTATTGTACTCAACCACATAAAAAACTGTCTGGACCAGTTCTGGCCTCAGTCAGTCCAGTTACTACAAACAATAAAGGCCCATTGGTGGTTCAGAGGTGGTTTTCCAGAGGTGGTCCGTGTATGGGCCAGCACCACATAAATCAAACCACAACTGGGCCAGTTATGGCATGCCATCCTAAAAACAGTGCTATTATTGCCAGACCTGGTCCACATCCTATCTGCTATGTGAGTGTTACATTTAAAACCCATCCAATAAATGTAAAAATGTAAATAAAAGCAGGAGGAAAAATAAGCGCAACATAACCCCTGACTGGGTCTTTTTAGTCAGCTTGTGTATGATTTGGCAAGAATCAAATATATCAAATAAATCCATAGAGATTGTGTGCAAACTCCGCCCACTCATCTGGCTGCTTTGTCCACTGGCATGCAGTGAAACTCAGCTCATGCATTTGCTTTGTTGGCACTTCATCTATTAACTGGCAGACAGCTAAACATCCACCATGTATTCTGTTCAAGTTGAACTAAAGCAAATGAAATAAATTCCTGTTTAAGAGAAACTCTGGAATCAATTTAAAGAACAGAAGCTGATTCCTTCTGCTGTTAGCATTAATATCGCAGAGAGACTTAGACCTGCAGCATGCAGGAGTGAGTTTAAAAAACAAGACTGGTGTAGTTTTATGAAAATGACTATAAACACCAGTACCGCCTAATGTTGGTTAGCTCTGTAGCAGCAGATAAGAAGTCATTAATTATACTAACTCTATAACCTGATGTGATCATAAACAGAGCATCATTAACTCCCAAACCCACATCTAAAGACATGTTAGAGAATCAGTGGACAAAACTAATTGGTCACATTAAAAAATACAGCCTGTTGGAAATAAAACAAAATGAAAATAAATATTTTATTTTATATCTGTAACTGCAGTCTGCTTATGTCAGTAAACCAGCTATATTTAAACAGCTGATTATTCATTAATGCTGAGTTTAATGTCATTTTAAAATTTTGTTGGGAAACAATGTCCCAGTAAAATTTGACCCAGAATTTTTTTATTAACAGTCACATTGAATCAGCAGCTGTCTGAAAGATAAAGTGGTAATTTAAATATTTTAGTGTATGTATGATAAGATTAAATTATGGGTTGTATTATATTTTGTACAATGTACACATTGAACTTTATGAGGTGCACAGTATGAGTGAGTATAATGGTGAGCTTGTGACTCTGTTAATAAACTGGCAGGAACAGCAGTAATAAATGGCTTTTGCAAGGGAACGCAATAGTATCACGTGGGAATGCAAAAAAAAAAAAAGAAAAAAGAACCCCCCCATGTCTCTTCACAGACTTTGTAAAAAAACAGATATAATTGATCTAATGAAAAAAAATGATGTCAACTGTTTCCACTCAACTGAATTAGGTAAAGGTAACACATTTACTTCACTTTAAGTAATGGAAAGTTAATGTAAAGTAAATGCGGTACCTTACATAATTTAATTGAGTGGAAACAATTGACATCATTGTTTGAACTAAATCCACTACATCAGTTTTTTGAGTGTACCTTACTGATTTAAAAATCCTATTTGTCTTCTCATACTGCTGTAAGCAAGAACTGTATCATTGCAGCAAAAATTAACTGTAATCAAAATCGAGCTTGGGCAAGGTTATTTAAGAGTTTTTCTACCAGCTACTTTTTTCAAAAAAGTTCAGACCTGTGGGATGGTCTGTGCTGTATGACATATTTTTTTTTCTTTTTAGTTGCTTTAAACATGATGTATGGGCATGTTTTATTTTGTCTTTTCATTTAATTTTATAGCTTGTTTGAGAAAAAGATAAAATGAAAGAAAAATATCCCTCTTTTGTGCACCGCAGGAGAACTCCCTTCTGTTGTAAGAAAAAGTAAGTACCTCCTACGTAAAAATAAATTTTTAATAACTTACTTTTTACTTTTACTGGAACTAGTATCTTTGTACTTGAATAAAATTCCAACAGAATAAGTGTATTTTTACTTGAATATGTTATTTTAGTACTCTTTCCACCTCTGCTCATAAAAAGGAAAATATTTTTTATTCCAGCTGAGGATGCAATACAAATGAAAATGACAAAAGGGATATTTTTTTTGTACACCAAAGCTAGCACATAAAAATAAACTTCAGTTCAACATATTGCAACATTAAAGTGTCAGCTTCTGGTTTTCTAAGGATTTCCTCTCGTTTTCTCCTTTTGGCCAAGCATGCACATCTGAGGATGGATCACTTACAGGATGGAAAATAATCCTTGAACCAAAATTGTACCATCAATAATCTAAGTGAACAGATAGCTTGCGATGTGATGTATCTCCTGTGCAGAGGACCAGAGCTCCTCTTCACAATGATCCATGATGAGTATCAGCAGCAGCAGCTAACGTTTACAGCACATACAGAGTCTAAGTGGTTCAAATCAAACAGACATATCTACAATCATAAATACAACACAAATAGAGATTTTTCTTCTTCTTTAGTTTCAGCAATGGACACATGAACAGTGAAACCTCCATAAAGGTCTTCTTTCCAACCAAGATCCAGTCTATGTGTCTGATAGGGTGGGCTGGATCATGTGACTGGTGTTTATAGTGGCTAACAGGGATGTGCTAGGTGCAAGAGCAGGATGTGAGAAGCGAACTGTGCTGTGCACATGAAAGAGGGGGAGTTCAGGGATGTAGAGAGCTCACTTCCAGGAAGTAAAACAAGCAATCTTTTCTTTCATTTTTTCTTTCTTCTTCTTCTTTTTTTTTTTTTTTAAGAGTGACCAAGATCTGAGAGCAAACCAAGAATTGTTCTTCAGCTTATAACAAGGCTGCCCTCAGCAGGCTGCAGACCAGGACCGGGATGACGAGTCCAGCGCCGGATGATATTCTTGTTCCTGCCCAGAGAAGAAACACAGCATAAAAAGTCTTATTATTTCAGATGCTGTGGTTAAAAAGGAAAAGTTTACAATCCTCAATCAGAAAAACAACAAGCTGCAGTTGATTTCCTGCTGTTTTAGGCCAAACTCACAACCCACCAAAATGTAAACATAAATGCCTCTCTTTAGCCAAAATATAAACCTGCACAGAAATCAATTGCTCCCAGTCAGGTTGCAATCTCTGTGATCACTAACAAGATTTTTTTAAAACAGTACAGACAAAGTACTTTTCACAGTACAGGTTACATGCCCGATGAATGAATAGAGCAAATGCAGCCAAAACGCCAACACAACTTTGTAGTAATCTCAGCAACATATTGATGGATGAACTTTATGAGATGTGTAAAGAAGATCACAAGAGATGGTAAGGCTGCTACCAGTCATTAAGGTCACTATGGTAACCAAACACATCAATGTCTGTTGCTCCCTGATAGTCAAGTTAAAGAAAAAACAAAAATGCAAAAAGTCACTGTGTTAAAACTCAGACCTTGAAAATTCTTGAACTCTGAGCATCAGCAAACTGTTTTAGAATGTTTTTGTTTTACTATGAACTGTGTGAGCTACAGAGCTCTAAAGAGGTCTGGGTTTTCTTATGTGTTTCAATAAAATCCCATTATTCTCCAATGCTTTTTTTTCACTTGTTTTTTTTTATTTTCAAATTTTGTCTAAGTTGTGCAACAAACTGCTACCAAAAGTCATAGCACATGATTCCCTTCAAGCAGCTCAGGGGTCGGATTTATAAAGCTTGCGTATGCACAAAACGAGCCCAGAAACTTGCGTACGCCACTTTTCACGCCAAGGTTGTGATTTATAAAAAACAAACTTGGCGTGAAAATGTGCGGTACCTCACCCCAGCTCTGACCCAGGCGTACGCTCATTTTGGTGACGGGAAGCTGCGACACAGATGGAGAAGAGGAATTATAGCCACACTGAGTAATGATCACTCTCAGATATTTAATTTAACCTCATAATCAGACTTAGATTTTAGATCATCTTTATCAGAAGCTTTAACAGTATTGTTTATGCTTCTGCTGCTGAGCCATAAGGACTTTTGTAATAAAAAACTCAAATCTTAAATAAAAGTTCACGCATCTCCATCCGTCTCCTTCCTCCTCAGACGACCCTGACCCACAGACCCCTCCCCGACAA
>JARVJO010000165.1:3256631-3268943 GCA_031762555.1 Cynodonichthys magdalenae | reverse complement strand
CCATCTCAGATGAGCTCAGGTCCAGAGAAGCTGGCGGTGTTTCTGGGTGTTGTTGATATCTGGCTTTGTCTTTGCATAATAGAGCTTTAACTTGCACTTGTAGATGTAGAGATGAACTGTGTTCACTGACCATGGTTTTTGAAGTGTTCCTGACCTCGTGTGGTAATATCTGTTACAGAATGATGTGGGTTTTAATGCAGTGCTGCCTGAGGAGTCAAAGGCATTCAATATTAGTTTTCAGCCTTGCTGATTACTTGCTGACATTTGTCCAGATTATCTTAATCTTTTGATATTATGGACTGTAGATGATGAAATCCATAAATTCTTTGCATTTGTATGTTGAGAAGCATTGTCCCTAAACTGTTGGACTATTTGTGAACTGAGCCTTTCAGGGATGCTCCCTACCTAGTCATGACACTCACCTGTTTTCAGTTAACCTGTTCACCTGTAGAATACTCCTAACAGGTGTTTGTTGAGCATTCCTCAACTTTACCAGTATTTTGTTGCCTCCGCCTCAGTTTTTTTGGAACATGTTGCAGCATCAAATTCAAAATGAGTGAATATTTCCAAAAGTCCAATAAAGTTTACCCATTTGAACATTATATATCTTGTCTTTGTGTATTCAGCTGAATATAAGTTGAAAAGAATTTGCAAATCATCATATTCTGCTTTTATTTATGATTTACACAACGTCCCAACTTCATTGAAATTGAGGTTGTACAGGAAACATCATTTCTGCAGATCCTATAGGGATCCTAACATGATGTTTCATGACCCACAATGGGGTCCAGGCCCAAATTTTGGAAACAACTGGTCTAGTATGCGCTGTTGAAGGTTACCAGGTCAACAGAACATTTGATCCATCGATCACTCAGCTGATAAAAATGTTTCATGATTCGAGCCTCAGTTCAGTTCAGTTTTTAGGTCCAGACGGAGTTTCTGTCAGTTTTCATGTGTTTGCAGCATGATGAAGGCATGTTTCCAGGTTTCAGGTTTACAGGCTCTCATGCATTGTAATCCAGCAGATGATGTGTTAACTGTATTTTTCTCAGCCGTTCTCCGTAGAGGAGAGTTTACTGAAGATGTGGCAGTTTGACACAAACCTGGACAAAAGATTGCATTCCTCTCAAATTTACTGTTGGCTTTGAAGTGGAGTCCCAGAAAAGAAGAGAGTCTGAACTGAGGTTCATGTGTGTTCTGTGTACTCAGCTGACCCCAACAAGTCTCAGTCCAGGTCTCTATAGATACAGGCTAAATATAAAGCTGTTTAATAAGCTCATTAACCCCTTAGCAGTCTTTGTTCCACCGGTGGGCAAAACAGTTTGGTTTTTGCGGCTGTGTTTGAGTGGTTAGAGGAGTCGTTCTGCAACCAAAAGGTTGACGGTTCAATCCTCCATTCCAGCCGTTTCAGTCGTTGTGTCCTTGGGCAAGACACTTCTCCCGCCTTGCCTACTAATGGTGGTCAGAGGGTCCGGTGTTGCCGATGCATGGCAGCCTTGCCTCTGTCAGTGTACCCCAAGGCAGCTAAGGCTACAATGTAGCTTTTCACCATCAGTTTGAATGTGTGTATGACTGGGTGAATGACTGTAACTAAAAAATGCTTTGGGGGTCCGAGTGGGCTTGATAATGCGCTATATAATTTCAGATCATTTACCATTTAAACATTTTCAGACATTTCCAGATGCTACCGGGGGCTGTTTTGTTGAAAACCAAGGAGTCAGATGACTTCTTCTGGTTCTTACTACACCATGACACCTTAGATAAAATAAAAAATGTCAAAAGTCTTTTAAGGAATTTCAGGCCAACTGCTAAGGGGTTAAGTGTTCAGTGAGAAATCCACCAACGTTATTGTACACAAGGCACCGGGTCTAGCCACATTAATAAGATATATATATATATATATATATATATATTCATACATACATACAAATATTAGGGGTGCGATGTGAGTGAATGTGCAGCAACTAAGTATAAATACAGTTTTGCAACTGCCACCCTAAAAAGTATAAACTGATTTGCAAAAAATTTCTGATCAAAACACAGCCTGGTCACTGTTTTTTTGTTGCAAAATTACAGAGTTCAGTGAGGTTGCATTAAAAAATGCCAGAATTTCTAAAAATAACAAATCTTTAAGTGTCACAGACCAATGAGATACTGGCTTGGGTAGGGTGGGGTGTGTGTGTCGGGTGGTGTATTAAAATTAATTAATTAATGTTTTTGAACTTTTTATGTTATTCCCTCATCAAAAATATATACCCAAAGTGTTGCTTTGGTTCATTCCTGCATTGAGAAATTATTGAATCTCTTGTTATAGCCATCTGGAGCTGCCTAAATGCTTGCTGGTACAAAGCTCCACCTATTTACACAAAGCTCCTCCCTGGAGCTCAGTCTGCAGCCGAGCTTCCACCCCACTGAGCACCCCTCCCATGAAGCATTGTTGCTAATATGTGCTGCAGTTTCAAGGCATTTAAATAGAATATGATGCAAAGTCAAAGTTATTTTTGATATATACAGCATTTTTACACCAACTGACTCCCCCCTCAAGGCTGAGCACCATCACCCATTGGAAGAAGTACATCACAGATGTATAGCTGTATATTTGTATTAAGGATTTTGTTCTAAATCATGAAGCCATTGCTAAGATTAGCTCTCATTAAGATAAACATGTCTACATCAGTTTTTTTTACTTTCAGATATGTTTAGACTTCCTCTGTATTCAAATTATATATATAAATATATATATCCCTGGTTTGGTCTGAGAATAGTATCATGACTGGGTTCCATCTAAAAGCAACAAAGTAAAGGTCATGTTTCCAATGTTCACATTCACTGAACCTCAACGCAGCGCAGTTCTGGTCATAAGGAAAAGACCCACCCACACATGTTTGCGTTTGCTTAATACCTGACAATCTGGGAGACAGTTAAGATCATCTCCATGTAAGTAGTAGTTTTCTTAATGTAACATGACAGGGACTATATGAAATTACTTACCACTCTGTGTGTAACTTGCTTGCTCTAAGTGTCTTTTCCTCTTGACCAGAACTGTGCTGCGCTGTGTTGAGGGTCGAAGTTCAAACATGAAGTGGGAGGGACAACAGGAAATCGCTCCTGTACGCACTAACCAATAGGGACGGTTCTTACATAGTTGCTCCTTAGGTCCCGCCCCTGGTGTTCATGTTTTCTGAGTTCTAAACTTTTTTGAGTTCAAACAAAAACTTGAAGAGTCAACAAAAAACCTAAAGCATCAACCAAAAGTTTGTTTTGCAAAAAACTTTTTGATGATTTTTTTTTATTGAAATTGCTTTTTTGTTTGGTTGAAATTCTTATTTTTTGGTTGACTTTTTTTTTTATTGGTTGAAATTTTTTTGGGGTTGAAATAGTTTTTTTTCAATTGAAATTGCGTTTTTTGTTTGGTTAATCTTTTGAGGGGTTGAAAGTCTATAGTTGTAAATACAAAAATAAGCGGGGTTTAAAAAATAAATGTTTGCACAGATTTTGACCATTTTCACAGTTGGACTGAGAATGAAGACCGGAATTAAAGCTTTCAAAATTAAAATGATTCATGCACACACACAAAAAAACTAATTAAAGTCCTGACATGGCAGCTAGGATTTACAAGAACTCAAGCAGGCTTGCGGGAAATGGTAAATGGTAAAATGGACTGAACTTATACAGCACTTTATCGAGTCACTTCGGACCCCAAAGCACTTTACACTTACAGACATTCACCCATTCACACACACATTCACACACTGAAAAACACAAGGTTTTGAGTAGTGACAGAGATGGCACCAAAACAATGCTTAATGCTGAACTTAGGGACACACTTAAAAATCTAAAATCATCACTGTTGAACATAATCACAAACATCTGACAGGGACACAACCTGAAACTGTTGGGTGTAGGATAAATAGGAGTTGAAACAAAAGGACTGACAAGCACTGAAAACTCAGGTGATAAAAAACAAAAAGATTACTAATAAAGTAACAAAATCCATATATTTTCACAGCTCTGTAGCTTTCTGGTTGGAAACGTTCTCACAATTCTTGGTCAATAACTAAACTCCAACAGTTGCAGTCCTGTCAAATAACACCTTTAGCCAACGACCATGAGAGCCCCCAGATGAGACTCAACTTTGATACAATCGCTCCTCCTCCCTTCTCTATCTGAAATAATGTTTTAAATCACTTTGTTGGGCTATGGTCCCTGCTCATCAAAAGCAAGTCAACATCATACTCAGGTGGTCAGCTGGCTGGGTTAATTGTTTTCTACTGTGAGGCTACAAATAACATGCAGAACCATATTTGATCAATGTTGTTTCGAATTTTTGGGTGGTTTTTATTTGGTCCTTTAATCTTGATGGACATCTCATCACTTTTAACCCTAACCTTTCTTAAATCCCATTAAATTCTGAGAACACAAGTGCAGACCAAACCAAACCAATGCAGAAAGCACATAAGCAGGTAGCTCCCAGCCCTCCCCAGGGACTCACCTGAGCCAGGGTTGTGTTTAGCTGTGTTGGAGGTTGTGTGAGAGCTAGATGTGGAGGACATCCTCTGGTCTGAGCTCATGTTGTCCTGGCCCAGACCTGAGCTGGACTTTCTGGGCTTTTTATCTGTCAGGTGCAGCGGGGAGCTCTTCTTGGCAGGGGGCAATGGCCGTCGAGGCCTGGCTGTGGCATTGATCTTCAGCCAGGCTTGAGCTTTGTACTCCACAATCTCACCGTAGTTAGCTCGTGTCACCCGGCACTCGTACAATCCTTCGTCATTCTTGCTGACTCTGGAGATCTGCAGTTTGTGTGAGATGTCGTTGCCCTGGACCTTCACTGTCTGTTAAAGGGATAAAAGACACTCAGTGAGGTGAGATATTGTCCAGCTCTAGCAGGATCAAATAAGGTCAGAAAATAAACGTTAAAAAAGCTGTACTTTGGTCTCATCTGTCTAAAGGAGTCTTGTAGTTTATTCAGATGAAAATTTACAAACCCAAGTCATGCTATCATGTTTCTATTTTTTGGTTAAAATAATATATTTTTTCCTGAAACCCTTTTAAACAAGCTGGACTTGTTCAGTATTTTTCTAATTATCCTGTCATGACATCCTAAAATGTTTTGTGGTTCTAGTTGTGCATTGTTCCATACACAAACTTTGAGTCACTCCTATTCACCACAGCTGATCGACATTAGCCAACCCAAAAATGGCTTTACCTCAATCACTTTTACAGATATTGACCTAAAATGTGGTGTGGTGGTGGCTGAGAATCATCCTCAACATGTATCCAGAGCCCAGTTCAAGACAATCATTCATTAGTTTGGCAGCACAAGGGTATTTGTTAGCACTGATGCCTCACAACAACAAGGACCATGGATCTTTCTGTTCAGAGTTTGCATGTTCTCCTCATGCTTGCGTGGCTTCTTTCTGGGTTCTCCAATTTGCTCTTGCAGACGAAACAACATACATTAGGTTGCCTTAAGGCACAGGCCTCCCTTGCAAAGGAGATCTGTGATCTTAAGGAGGTTTGCCTGGTTAAATAAAGGTTAAGAGAAGGCATCAATGTTTAAAGCGTGGCATTAACTGTTACAGTCAGCACTGTATGTTCACAAATTATTTCAAGAAATATTGGATGGATTTTAATGAAACTTTCAGAAATTTATCACTGAATTTACCGCTGATAGATATTTGGAGTCCCCCCAATTCAAGATGGCCACCTCTATTCGTTTTGCTAACACAAAAAGTTTTATGTTTTATTCAGAACAACACAAAATATGAGGTAAATCAGGGTATTATAATTAAAGGTAAAGCTTAAGTGGTGGTAGCCGAGAGTCATCCTTACTGCATATATTCTTTGCAAATTGGTATGAGATCGGGTATGTCGTCATTAACCAGGTCTAACTGAAGTAGTCATAACTTTGTCCCTTCTCATCATAAGATTATATTAGTTTGAAAGTTCAGTTTGAAAGGCAGAGGTGATATGCATTCTTTTGAAGAAAGAAAAGCTTTTAAATAATCTGCTTCTCTTAATAAAATATTTTATTCACCTCATTTAAAACCTATTGAGGATCAGATGACTTTCATGTCTGAAAGATAAAACCTGGGTGTCCTTTCTTAATATAATAAACGATTTTCTCTGGTAAAGCTTCGGCATTTCTACATAAGAGCTGAATGAGTGAGTGTTTTCTGCTCATTGTGCAGCTTACTCATGCAGCTCTGCATGTTAATCAGGACAGCCTCACTGGCTTTACCAGCAGGACCATTTCAGCACTGTTTTCCTCTCAGTCTTGTTTTTACATGAAACAAACTAACATTCACCAACAGCATTTTTTTCATTACAAAAGACTCTGAAGTAAAGGTTCATGTAAAGTGCCTAAACAAAAAAGTCTGTTCCTTCTCTGTCCTTGAATTAATACATTGGATCAATATCTTGACTTTGCCTAAATATTGTCAGACATTCTTTACTTCACATATTTTAGCTGGCAGTTTATTTTTCTGTAAAGACATATGAGGAAGTATTTTGTCACATTGAAGATCAACATGAAACAAAAACATACCTAGAAACCTAGCATATATGACCCCCAAAGGTATGCAAAGCACCAATGCACCAGAACTCAGAACTCACCAGAACAGAATTATTGTTTTGGGTGGGGGTTCGGGGGTGGAGGGGGGTGGTCATTGGTAGGCCCGATGGATAGCCCTTCATCAGAGGTAAACAACAAAAAATCTGAAGCTCCTACTGTATGTTGGACAATTTTTGAGTTGCAAGTATTTTTGTATGTCCAGACACCCCCTTTTTTAGATGGTACCCCCTCCTCAAATATGGGCTCTATCATAAAACTGTTTGCTGGTGCAGTGTAGGTTGGACACATCTACATTCCTGCCAAATTTCATGTTGATTGGTGCACCTGTTTCTATGTAAAAATCCCTGAAAAAATTTTAAAAAAGGAAAAGAAACAGGGGATCGTAATAAACAGGAGTACAGCCAACGGTACATAATGCACTTATCAGTAAATTGTCAGAGAAATTAAGATCCAAAGCAAGAATTCCTTCACACAAATATCCTGAATATTTGGGTTTATTAGACACTTATACGTAATTGTGGAGGGCGGAAAGGTCAATTTCACTGATAATGATGTCAAACAGTTCAATGAAAAAACATGACAGATCACGAAAAGAGTAGTAGACTTTACAAGTACCACTTAAGATTGCTGTAGTGAAAAAAACATTTTCTATCCTAAATGTTACACCATGGTCAACTTCCTAAGTGCTGTCTTATAGATGAACAGATAAACACAATTTATGTAACAACATGTTTGACGTCTATATTACTCAGATCAGACAAGGCTTTAACAAAGGGGCCACCTATAACTTTGATCTTTGCCCCATGTCCTTGAAATTAATAAGGATCAGCATTGACCCATGAGGTTTCTGACTGTGCAGTTTAACATTTTTATGTTGTGGGTTATCACGCCACAGACAAGCATCATAACCACAACTTGTCCAGTTTAAGTTAAGGGTAAAACATTTTCTGCATCAGGTGTAAACACTTTTTTCACTAATTAGCAGCAACTTACAAAAAAAAAATATATAAAGACATTCTTTGGAGACATATTGCCTGCTGCCTTCCATGTCAGAGTTTTAAACAAAGACCTTGTGTAGTCTGTTAGCATGTTGAGAATGAATCTCAACTACCACCACTCCAAATTCTACTTCAATATCTTTACAACTTACTGGGTTATAACAATTTTTGTTTTGGCTTGTGTTGGGAAATTATCTGTTCATCTTGACTTTAAAGATTAGTTTCTAAAAGTTTCAATAAAATCTGTTCAAACTTTTAAGTGTTATTTCGTTAACAGAAAATCAGGCACAAATGTAATGACACAATTGCCTACAGTCATGAAATGCAAGCCAAAATAAAACAGCTATGGAATAGATGTGTTGTAGAAATGTACAGAAACTTTTTAGTGTTTAAACACAGTTTTCAACACATCAGTGAGAAATTGAGAAATCAGTCGAGACTGTCAGACTTCATTCAGAGTACTACCTTCAGTGGTTTGAACTTTAAAGGGTGACTTTGAGAGGAGCCTTCACATCTTCCTTGGGCTATTTTACATTTTTTGTTGTCTGATCTGACATCTTTAAATATACTCTGCAGTAGCTGCACACCTGTGAGGTCAAACTGCACAACCTTGGATTCAGAGAAGATGTTTAGGAGGTTCTCTTAACCAAGGGTACATAATAACCCTGCAATCATCCACCTCCTTGAAGATGGGATTTGGCGTTAGGAAGACTTTTCCAAAGTGAGTCAGAGAACTTTGATGTTGCTGAATTGATTGGAACTCCAAATGTGGGGTAAAGCAGCATGTGTAAGATCCATTTTAAGTGTATTTAGTCAGTCCATCTGATGTGAGGTAGCTCTGAGGCGGATAAACTGGGGTTTATTAAACTGAACATGCACATCTGTGTTTCATTTTTTTATTTGAAATTTTCTGTTGAACCAAAATTTGAAAGCAGTGACCAGTGGTGGGAACACCAACCAAAATATTAGCTTCACTAACACCTAAACAGCTACACAATTTCCTTACTTCCACTAATGATAAAAAGCTAATAAGTAATCAGCAAAAGCTAAACTGCTAAACCTTAGTCAGCACAGTAGGAAACAACAGATGGGATTTATTCTTTGAACACCCCATCACTAGTGTTCAGCTCCCCTTTCATCATGGTTTGTCAGATTTACAGTCAATTACTAAACTTTAGCTTAGATATCAAACCAAACCCAAATCTGTAAGGTGACAACATAAATCAACACAACTCAAAATGCTTCATAGATCACAGGTTAAAATGTTAATGTCTCTTTAGGAGGTGATTTTAGAAAAAAAAAATTAAAGCTGCTCCTAAAACTTTGGTGCTTTTAAGCCAGGAGGCGGAGCTACAACTGCTGACTGAAACCAGAAAAGCAGACAGGGGAAGGACAAAAGGACAGAGATTGTAACCCTGCTGCGTGCCGGGCACCATTCAAAAAGTTTGTTTGTCCGTCAAGCTTTTGCTCTCCTACTTACAACATTTTCACAAGTTATAAAGTGTACTGCCACGTGTCCTTTTGGAGAATACTACAACAATGTAAATGTCAAGTATAAACACCTACACCACTGGCGAGGGTGCGTGCACGTCCTGTACAACACACAAAGCACAACTATAACCAAGTTTTTACAATCTTTGAAATCGTGTTTCTGCTAATTTATTTCTTATATTTTAATATTGACACTGAAAACGTAACTAAAATAAATTGAAATTAAATTAAAGCAAAGATGTGTGACTGTTTTATTTTTTTATTTTGCAATAACTGCGACTGAATGACGTCTATGCTGCAAAGGATGCTGGGAAAATTGAAAACTGAAACCATTAGTCAGAAGATCTGGTCTGCATTAAAGAGGAGACTCAAAAGGTGGAAATGAATGTCCTCAGACCAAGGATGATAACTATCTGGCCAGTGAATACTCTGCTCTTGTTGCTGTATAACATTTTTTATTGAATATGGTAAAAATGTGGTGACCTGAATTTTATGATTTTTAGCAGGTGTGAACTTATTAAAAATCTTATAATGGAAGTAAAATCCATTAATATTTCATGAAATTATTGCAAAAAAATTTAGCAAAATATTAGTTCAGCTTTTAGCAGGTTACTGTGCCAACCACTGGCAGTGACTGCTTTTTTAGTACCGGTAGATTTTTTCTCTCTCTTTTTATTACTTTTCAGTTTCAAGTTATTTCAGTGACATTTTAGGTTTTTCTTTCTCTAACAAAAGGGTACAAATAAATGTATCTGCGTCTGTACATCACTTTAAAGGTGAAAAAAAAAAGCTTTTCAAGTGATTTATTATTGTTTTACTTTTTTAACACACCAAAAAAAAAAAAAACGCCCCAGGAAATTTCATAAGTGGGAGACTTTTTATATCCCCTGCATTGAATTGTAGTGTATGAGCAAAGAAAAGGAACCCTTCAACATTCACAGGACTGGATCAGAACCGGGCGTATGAGCTCAGAGAGGAAACAGTAATAACATGCTGCCACTGATTAGCTTGTTTCTCTGCTGGGTTAGAGGTTATTTCAGGAAAACAGCTGCAGTTGTCTCTCCTCAGTGTGAATCTCTGCCAGTGTAGGTCACAGTGCTGATAGCTGGGATGACATGTTTTTTTTTTTTTTTTTACTTACACTTATTTTTGTCCCCTCATCATCAGGATCGGGCTCTTGGATCATCTCCATCTGGAAAGGCAAAGACAAGAAGCATTAGAAGAGTGCCGTTAGCCTGTTGAGGAGCTGCTGATGGCACATCTATGAATATGTTTTATGTAAGCTCAGTGTCATTCTCTCTGAAACCAACCAGTAGATTAATACAAAAACATTCAGGAAAAAGGCTTCATCTATCCACTGAGGAGGTTCATCAATGTTTCAAACCGATGTCGACACACAACTCGCACGCTGAGTGACTGTGTGTTGCTACTGTCCTGCCTTTAAAAGGATATGCCACTTTTCCCTGTTATTTTTAGACTCTTTGAGTGCTTCTGTGGAGAAATTAAAGACAACTTCCAAATGTTCCTGTAAATTGGAGAAGTGGCTCAAACTGGGGTGCAGTACTGAAATGACATCCTGCAATGAAATGATGGCTCTTCTCCTTGCTAAAAGTAATATTACTCAGGAACGTATATGATAAAAACAAGCTTTTAACTAAAAACAATTTAATCACAGACAGGTGGTTAGGCTGAAGAATGCCTTTGAGGCCAGATGACCTACAGTCAACATCACTGACTGACCATTGATTTTGGGGGCAATTGGTTATTCATCCCACATCAAAAGAAACAAAAAAAAAAAAAGGAGATAGGTTGCTGACAACAAAGCTGAGGAGCAGCAGAGCGGAGATCAGAGCGATGGAAGTTGAAGGTTTTTGGCTCGGAGATAAAATTGTAAGAGGATGGCCTCCTACGAGCACACAGCATTCCTCCAAGAGCTGTAATTACTCTGGAAAAACTGCGGCTCTTTTCTCTGGAGGATGTTGGTCAGACAGGTGATTAATGAGCAGAATTAGGAGCCAAAGCTCTCTCTTTCTCTCTGCGTGTATTCAGGACTTCCATCATACATTCACAAACGGAACCAACAGCCTCCATTACACGAAATAGAGATTTTACAGAAATGACTTTAGGCCAGGCACGATTAATTCTGTCCTGTCTTCAGGTCAGACTGTATTAGGTCATCAGTTCCAGCCTCCTCTTTTAGTACCCTCTGTAATTGTGGTTCTGTAGGTCCAGTGTGCAGTCTTAACACGTCACCTGAGAGGGATCGATGTGAACTTCAGCTGGAGGATGGATGCTCTCATCTGGTCTACACAGCTGAAAGTCTCTCCAGTCAACAAATACGTATTGTAATGTTTTGCATTAAAGTCAGGTTTACATTTTCTTTTAGGTCTGCAATACAAGAAATTAAAGTTCGAGCAATCTTTGAAGGAATGCATTTCACCCACCTTTTTTCATAACAGATATTTAGCTTTTTTAATCAAGCTTGTAAAATAATCACAATGATATGCACAGTTCAGAATATGGGCGGACCGTCCACAGTGCTGTTGTGTTAAAAAAAAAAGCAGTTGAGGTTTTACCATTCAGTTTTTATTTAGTTTATTTATTTATTGTTGCAGTGCTGTATATAAGTGCTTATGTAATCGTTGGCGGCCAGTTTGTTTGGATATCTGCTCAGCTTCATCTCCTTCCCCTCTCTCCAGGAAGTGTTTGCAAGTTCTGCCTTTCCCAAGGAGATAGTTTGCACAAGTAACGCGTTTCCTCTGTCAATCAATCCAAGAGCTAATCCACAGGCAGCATTCTGTTGAGGTCAAAATTGTAGGCATGCTGTACTTGCTTCTACCCAGAACCAGAGAGGAGGTACAAACCGCGCGGCTGAGCGTAGTTCTGTGCGGCTGGAACCTGGAGACACATTCGGCCGATGCCAATCCCAGCAGGACCACAACAGGCCACAACAGGTAAAGAAGGGCTGAGACTGGGAGTGTCTCCCAGTGACGTAGCTCCAATTGCTTTGTGACACGTAAATGCCAAGAATTGTGGGAATTGTCTTTTAAATGAAAAACGTAACCCAGGACAGTCGGCTAGGGTATATAGCTTTTGAGAACAGACATTCAAGGGGGTGCTGCTAACTCACAATTGTTCTGCGTAATATCACTAAAATTAGAAACATCCTGTCCATAAACAGTGTTGGGTAAGTTACTTTAAAAATGTAATTCGCTACAGTTACAAGTTACCTTGTTTAAAATGTAATTGTAG
>JARVJO010000165.1:3238255-3256531 GCA_031762555.1 Cynodonichthys magdalenae | reverse complement strand
CCTGTCCTGAGCCTGGTTCTGCTGGAGGTTTCTTCCTGTTAATAGGGAGTTTTTCCTCTCCACTGTTTGCTCAGGATTGGAGACTGTGTTGAAGTGATTCAACACAAACTGCTGGCTTCTTCTTTAGATTGTTATTTTTTCATGTACAGTGCCCTGAGACAATGTATGTTGTGACTTGGTGCTATATAAATAAACTGAATTGAATTGAAATTGTTCTGCATTGTATTGACTGGAGATGGTTTTCTTCCTCCACTGTTAAAGATAATGACAATCAATACTTGATGAGGTAATTATAATAGTGCTACTGAATTTTTATTTTAAAAATCGCAAATTTGCACAAAGTTAAAAAAAAATTAGGAAAAGCCCTGAAGCGCAACTGAAAAATTTAGGTCTGTCATTGGTGCTACAGGGCTTTAGAGGACTAGTGCCCACCACTTTTTATTTGCATGTACCCCCTACAAAAAACCTTGGCCACCCCTTGAAAAAAAGTCTTGCTCCACCCCTGAATGTAAAGCAAAATCTTGCATTATCTCTTGGTCTCCAATTTATGTATTTTGGATCAGTCTCAGCTACTACAACACCAGATTTTGTGTCAAAATCTGAAAAAGTGACCTAGTTTTGAGGTCACTTAGTTGGACATTAATTTTAAATGAGGTTGACTGTTAGGGGAAATCCTGTAAATATACATCCAATAACTACTCTAAAAATTTAATCAAAATCTGTCCAGCGGTTCATGTGATATTTTGCTAATAGACAGCATGCACACACAAACAAAGGCAAAACCATAAACTCCACCTTTGTCTTTCGATGGCAGGTGAAAATGAACCAGTCCCAACAGGACACAAAAGATAAATCTTTCAGTTGGTGTCCACAAAAGGCTTTTATATGTTTGCATCATGTTGATAGAGACAAAATAAAGTTGCATCAAGCAGCAGAGCCAACATGGAAACAGGAAGTTAAAATCGATACGATTTTTCTATTGTTTCAGTGCAGCATCTCTGCTCTTCCCCTAGGTTAGAATATGTGCTCATCATTTTCACATACAAAAAAATACTGATCTGAATGTGCCTTTGTTCACATATTTAATTCAAACTGACACATTGAGTTCACAGGCAGCAAAACTGCAGAAAAGAGTATTTTCCAACATGGAACCCATTAGTCTCCCTGCACTGCACCACTGCAATCAAGGTAATTGTGAGCTAATGAATGTTCAATATCAATTAATAACCCTGACATTTATTACCTGCTGTGAAAAAATACATTTATCTGCTGCTGAGGTGTTGCTTTGTGAGACAGATAAAACAAAAGAATCTTCATCCCCTCTTTTGCACAAACTGGTCTCACTTCGTTCACAATTAAAAAAAGTTTGGATCTTTGTGATGTGAAAATAAAGTTTCCCCTGCCAGTGTCAAAGCAAACCCTCAATTATTTTCCCATTTGGGTTTCATTTTTATTGCGTCGGGTCCTTCTGAGCCAATGCCACGGTCGCTCTCAAGTATCTCAGTTTCAATCGCTGGTCCCTTTATTGGAAAAACCTTTCCACCATGACGCGCTGCCATTCTTCATGCAAATCTCAAATTGACTTCTTGTAAAAAATGTGCTCTGCAATTACCGTGCATCAGAAAGCCTCATTGAGTTGCTGAAACTGAATGAATGTCACATGAAGACAAATGATCATCGTTTAAAATGAAACATCGAGCAAAACCAGTTTCCTTCTAGCACGAGATGAAATCTGATGTCAGGACATCTGACCCAATGAAAATACTTTAATACAAGTAGTTATTAAACAGGACTTCATCCAAACAAGAGTTCACACCCAAGTCCTGGAAACCATGTCACATTTTAAATCTGCTTTCTAAAGTAGTGGTGTACATCTAAAGTTACAGCTCGACCCACAACAAATTTGTGACTATTTTGAAAAACATATTGTCGAAGAACATTTTTTAAAACATGTTTAAAAATCAAGCAATTTGTCTGAACCACTCTGTGAATCTTTCAAAATAGGTAAAAACTTCTGTGAACGTGGCAAGACATTTTGACACATTAATCAATGTCCCCAGCAGATAAAACCTTGTTTTCACTCATGCTTTGTCTTATGTTAATCTAGTTTGTTGTTGTTTCCAGGGGAAGAGCCAGACAACTATTATTGGGGTAGCCAGACTGGGACCACTGGTCATACAGGGATAGCCCAGAAAAAGACAAGACAATTTCCCAAAGATTTACTAGTGTTTCTTGGTTTTTTATTCTCTCATTTATTTACATTAACAGTGACTACCGTGTAGAATTACATCATAAAAATTACCTATTTGAGCAATTCAGTTAAAATGAACATTCAGGAGCAGATTTATCAATATCCCAGATAACTAACATTAAATAACTGCAGAAAAAATAGTCCGTGCTAAAGTGGACGTGTTGCAGTTTTTTAAAACTGCATGCACAAAGGATTACTAGTCCAAAGCTGGTACAGACTGCGCTATTGAAATTTACAGGATTTGATGTTTGCCACTAATGGAGGCAAAAAAGGCAGGGTTGCAAGGAGTTTCTCTAAATAATAGAGATTGTCAACTTGCAGCTGACGTGTCAATCTTTCAAGCCTTGACAATGTTTTTTATTAGTTTGAGTTTATTTGTTTTATTACTGTTTTTGTTGCACATGTGTCTTGAATTTTGATGTGATACATTAACATTGAATTAGGAAAGGTTTTAATTTTTCCACCAAATCATGCATCAGAAGACACATGTCAAGTTGTATTGATCATCCATAAATTACACAGATTTTGCCCCGTTTTGCATGAATACAGACAAATTGTACAAGGCATTCTTACAGATATTTTCAAAACCATTCCCTCAAATTTAGTTGAGTCTCAGAGCCAGCAGGTAAGGAAATAATTTTGCCATTTCCTCATCCTTTCCTCCCTGCTCCTCTGCATTGCAGATGCTGTTATCTGCACCCCCATGACAGTGCTTGTCTGCCACCCATGGCCACCCCCTGGCTCCGCCCCTGCCTGTCTCAATCCATTTATTGTTTAGTTAATTCAAAAGCTGGGTTCACACCGGACGTGTTTTGAGCAGCGGAAGCCGCCAGTTTACATGCAAAGTCAATGGTGAACGCGCGTCTAGGTCTCTCACGACGCTTTTAGAGCATTTAGCGTGGCTCGCAATGAAGCGGTAGGTGCGGTTTGAGTGTTTTCCGTGGGTGCGGAGCGTTCAAAGCACCTGACACTCGAGTGCAACTATCTGAATTTTGGCTGCTCGACTCACTGCATCAACCAATCAGAGAGACTCATTTTTCTACGTGACGGTTTCCTGAATGTTGCCCACTACCTGAAACAGACAGGAGCTCGTTAGCTGAAATGGACCGTCTGTAGTTGGTGTTCTGCTGGAGATATCAGCACCGATGTGGGTCAGCGGCTCGTTAAACTAACCGCAGTGTTACCCGAGCTCGGGACAAAATTAATTCATCAGCTCGCAGCTCCTGGAGTGGTGAAACTCACCGAACTGACTGCCTCTAAATTACCTGGTGAATTAATTATCTGGTTAGCACAATGTTCGCTTGCTCTCACTAAATAAATCAAAGCCATTTTCTTTATTTCATCCGACATTAAAGATGGACCAGAAAAAAACCCAAAATGCTCCTCCCATTTAGAAATGCGTCTAGTTTTGTTCTGGTCTGAACGTAGAGCGTCCAACTTGAGGCGTTGGGTGCATTTTAGATGTTCAAAGCGCATTTGTTGTGAACGCAGCTTAAACCAATTTTTGGTTTCTGCCTGGTTGCTAGCACTGAGTTCAAAGTAATAAATAACATTAAAAGCTTTCTGGTGTACAAGTTAATTTTTTTTTCATTTCTTTCACAACTTTTGCGTAGATCTAAACCTTCCCTTTGTTGTTCCGTAAAGCTAAAAATCCCACCATCTCTCATTAACACCTGTGGTTCTTTACTGTCAGCACATCTGGGTCCCTTCTGCTTGGAGCTGATGTGTCATATATAAATAACAGACCAAATGTGCGCAGTGTGACATTATGTCAGGAAATTTCCATTTTTGCACCGACCACAGCAGACAAAGTCTGAGAGGCACGTCTTGTTGTCAGTCTGAACATTCTTTGAACTGACGCTCAGTAATGAGCCGCTAATACAAACAGATCCATGATGGAAGCAGAGATGAAAGTTCCTCTTTTCTCAGCGGGACAAAGCAGTTTAGCATCACAGGATTCACTCTGCAGACATACAACACAACAGAAGTTATGACTAATGTATATGAAGACATAACCATAGGTGGAAAGAGTTTTAAAATAATGCAAAGTGGAGTGCACATGTCATAATCCTGAACCAGAGCAGAAAAGACATAAGTTTCAGATAAAAATAATACACAGAATAAAAAAAAACTTTGATGTTTCACTTGGAGATACATGGTAGGTAACACAGTGACCAAAAAGTTACAATTATTCAGTCTTGCACAAGTACATCAAAGTTACTTGAGTAAAACTACAATTATCTACTAAAATTACTTTGGTAAAAGTTAAAGTCACTCTAAGGATATTACTTGAGTAAAAGTCAGGTATCTGATATTAAAGTATTTGTACTTAGATACTTTATAACTGTGGAGACAAATAAACCAGAATTGAATAAATTAAACAGAATCAGCCCACATCCCCACAGTCTGCTTTGAAAGTTGAGCTAAAAGAACATGAAAGTAATCAGCTGTGGAAGACATCAGCCTTTAACCACAGTGTAATATTTACTTATTGTTTTGTGATTTTACAGGTTCAACCAGCTGTTTAACTCAGTATTTTTATAAGAATTAATGATAAACTATTCTTTTGATTTTATGCTGTATGTTTGATATATGGTAATGATGAAGGTAGCTTTTTATTAAACCAGCTTTTGTTTTCTTTTTTGTTGTTTCTTTTTAACAACTGGTAAAAAAAAATAAAAACGTAAGAGAGAACATAAATTTAACTTGTACATAAAACATAAAGTCAGATAATTAGCAGTAAAACGACAACATCCAACTTTAGAAAAGTAAGAATAGATTATCCTCTGTGATGTTTTATTTAATTTGTTTGCAAAGATTTGTAAAAGGAACATGTTTACTCAACTTTTAACAGGTCTGAAAGAATCTTTTAGCTGTGGATAGAAAAACTTACTCTTATATTTAACATTTTCTGCTTTTTAACTTCTTATTTCTTTCTCATTGGAACAACTGGTTGTTAAGAAACCATCTCAAGGGCGGAGCTAGACATTTTTGCATAAGGGGGCACGGGGTGGCCAAGGTACTATTTTAAACCTTATCACACTTTAACATCTTAGACAACTTCTGAAAATTGTGTCTAACGTTGAAGATGCCTGAAGATGGAATAAAAAAAATCTGGCACCTGTCACCCTGGCCACCTCTCTGGCTCCACCCCTGGATGATCTGAACCTGCATCATCTTACCATAAAAGTCAAAAAGTCATTTTTGTTTTCAGGTGTGCTTACTGTCTCCGTTCACACAAAGTATCACTTTATGCTTATTAAGGTTTTATAACCATTACTTATTATGATAAAGCATCGTGTTAAGGTCTACAGTTTTAACATAATGATCACATAAAGTACAGGTTATGTAAATGATTAAATATAAACCACTTTAATGTTTATGAAAATGGGCTTCAAGTTTCTTTTGTATTTATTAAGGACTGACCGCCCACTGCATTTTGTCTAGTTTTCACACATTTGTTAAAGCATTTCTGGCACAGCCATGTTTGAAAATCCCAAATTCAGGCAACCTTCATTCTGCAGCCAAAAGTGATTCAAATCTGATAATTTGACAAATCAGATTTCATCAAATAAAACCAAAGTCACTTTCATACTGTATGTGGTACTAAATTGGAAACATATCTGATGTCTGTCAAAACAACCTCCGTCTAAACAGTTTTGCTGTCTTTAAAGTACAGTAGGGACATGTGGATTGATTCAGTTGTTGGAGAGATCATTCAGATTAAAGTTTGTGATTCTGTTTGTCTTCAGGTACAGAAAATAAGCTGTTTGTTTCCTTATTTACTTTTTAGGTTTGCCATGTCCTAGATGACTTAATCTGCACCAACAAATGATTTCAGCGTTAATGTTGGATTGTATGTATGAATACTAATGAGATGAAAATTATTTTTTAGTTGTTTAATATGTTCTTCCAATTTCAGAAGTGCAATTCTACATCATAATGGGTAGAAAGCAGCACAATTAGTGGCAAACACTGGACAAAAAACAAACAAAGAAAGGATTTTAGATAATAATTAAATTGGCAACAAACAGATGGTCACAAACTTTGGGTAATGACTGAAAGAACAAGCGATCAAAATGAGTTTTCTCCGCAGAGTAGCTGGACTCTCCCCTTGAAAGGAGCCAGTTGAGGTGGTTTGGGCATCTGGTAAGGATGCCTCCTGGACGCCTCCCCAGGAAGGTGCGTCAGGCATGTCCAACTGGGAGGAGACCCAGAGGAAGACCCAGGACACGCTGGAGACATTATGTCTCCTGGCTAGCCTGTGAACGCTTTTTTGTCCTCCAAGAAGAGCTGGAAGAGGTGGCTGGGGAAAGAGAGGTCAGGGCTTCCCTGCTCAAGCTGCTGCCCCTGCAGCCCGACTTCGAATAAAGCAGAAGATAATCGATGGATGGATGAATTCAGTTGGCTTTGATTACACAACAACTTTAGAACTGATACACACAAGCTAACCTGTGTAGCATCCACATTTACTTTGGTAAACACTGAAAACCTGGACAGGGACCATCCTGTGGGCTCAGCTGCTTGGTCTTCAAATTCAGGCTTCCTGTCTGTTGCAGTGGTGCAGAGTCTAGCCATTTCATACAAAATGATTTCCTTCTTAAGCACTTGCATTATTGACAAGCTTACAAAATTGCAAAAGAGAGATGAATTCAATTGTGGAACATTTGGCAGTAAGAATGCCACAATTACCTGAGATTAAGAAGAGAGAAGTACTGATGAAAAAAGAGCTCAGATCCTTTATGATGACAGTGTCACTGCAGTCTCAGCAGGAAAACAACAGCATCAAAAACTACTGGACATGAAATCTTTGCTTGCTGTCAGAAATTAGTAGATTTCTGTAGACAGACATGTTTCCACACATTCCATCAGAGCGTTGAGAGATGATACAGCTGTTTTTAATCTGATTTAATAAAAAGCTCAGTTGTCAGTGCCATGATGTAATCCTGACTCTGCAGGTTTGATCCCTGATTACACCAGAAAGGGCATCTGGCATAAAACAGCAGCCAAACCTTTCATACCAATTCATTTCCTGTAGAGACCCCTGCAGATGAAGCAGCTTTCAGATAAACAACACATAACACTACATATCCTCAGCCCTGATTAGCTGTTTTAATGATGAACTTACAGACTTTAAGCATCAAATATTTAAGCTAAATAAAAGGTTAGCTAACAGTGAAAGATTGGATCTAAACAAACTGCCCACCTCCCTCCATCAGCCAGTAAACTTGAAGCAGAGAAACATTTTTTTTAGAAAAACTGTCAGTCTGTTAATTTCCATCAATAAAATGAACAAACATCAAAGCAGGTTTAGTGAATTGTTTTAAGTTTTTAAGTGAAACTTGTTTTTCATCCCTCAGTTGATGTGAACAATCGAAGCAATGCGGCAGTTTCAGCATTTACCAAATGTTCAAATTGGATATTTTAGGAAGCTCCTTTCTGTGAATGCCTCATCAGCAGCCGCAGCCCACTGAGACGCTTTCATCAGCTTAACAAGTCAAACATCATAATGGAGTTGGTTACATTTCACCCTTATTCAAGTTTACCCTGTCTAAACAGCAGAGGTGTTGAGTAGCAAAGTGCAAATATTTTATTATTTTTTTAAGTAGAACTTTTGGTTATTTATACTTTACTGGTGTTCCAATTTTTCAGTCATTTTACTTCTAGTTCTTAAAGTTTAAAACTGTTCAAAAGAATGTTCAGAAAATTAACAAAATCACCAAAATCCTAGAAGTATAAATATATACCACTCTCACACCCTATTGACTTGTATGTGATCCAGCACACCTGTATGACACATGGCATGTATCTCTTGTACATGAGACTACATGTCTCAATGAGATTAAGTGCCTAAATAAAAATAAAAATAAAAAAATATATATAAAGTAGGAAGCCTATTGTATCCCAAATTGTATTTCATTATATTTTATATTCATTATGGCCTTTAGAAAAATGTTGTTTTGGGGAGGTGGGGTTGTGCACTATGGACCCCTGTGGTGCAGCCTAATGTGCATGTGTTATGGCTGTTTTTTCCTTACATTACTTCTACTTTTATAATTTAAATAGTTTTAAAACTAGTATTTTAACACTTTCAAATAAACGCCTCCAAACAGACAACTCTGATGATTTTGAATTCTGCAATTTGTTAGAAACCCCATTCATAGATTAACGTTTGTTTATCTCCTAAGAAAAGACACTGAACTTCCCAAACCTAAAATAAGGGACGTTTATGGAACATCTTAAAAAAAATATGGGGTTTATAATTGTGTACTTTTACATTTTTGATCCAAAGCAGTAGGCCATTGATCCAGTCATAAAACACAAATCTGTATTTATTCTTTCTAGAGTGTAATACAAGATCACAAATACTGTAAAACACCCATCAATAAGCCCTCAGGGTAAGGAGGGGGGGCAACACTTACAAAGTGACGCTGTATTGATACTCAGTGGCACATTTCCAATTATGATGGATGTGTTTGGCGTCTTTGAAATCCATTAAAGCCAGAACAACTTAATCATAGCCAGTAATGAGCTATGAGTGTTGCATGCATTATAAATCTAATTCCTCCTCTGGATGAGGCCCTCGGGACACTGCAGGCCCACTTTAGGAACAGTGAGGCCACAGTGGGTGTAAAACACATAAAAGCGCAGTAGTTTCTGGTAAAATGCTTCCTAATTACAATGCTCACTGACTCCTGCTCGAAGATGTTTTGGGGTCTAAGCTTAGTTGTTAACTCTAATTATATCCCACAGCTGACAGGGGGTCCCATTCACATGCAAACGCTAATCCCTTTCACAGCCTATTGGTTTATGACAAGAGCCATGTTAATTACCTGTAAAGCTGCTATTATTTGTGTAGCAAACATAAAAAAGCTTCATTTTTGTGCAATTAGTCCATTTGTTTAGTGAGGGGAAAATTACAGTCCCAAAGAGCATCTCAGCAAACAGTGGAAAAACAAGAAAAAAACGATGTGGCAAAGATTTTATAAATACATATTATCAGTTCAAGGTTTTCTGTGTCACATCCCAACTATCATCTGAACCTTTCATGCCATCCATATACAGCTCCCACAAGAGGAACTCAGGCCCTAAATGCACAAACCCAAGGACTTGAATTGCAGGGTTTGTTTTATTTTTTTTTTCTTTCATTTTAGCTGCACTTCTTCTAAGTAGTCACACTTATATCCTCAGACACGCACTTGGCTCTCTTTGTATCCGAGCATCAGAATCCCACATAGCTGCAACAAATTACCAGCGGCCCTTTGGCTGCTGGAGTGCTTTTCAGCTCTGTTCACATTTCAACCAAATTGCTGCACTTAGACAAATACGTCTTCACTCACGTGTGTTTTAGAATGTCATCATGTGATGTTCCTGTAAAAGGAAAAATACTAGACCGGAGAAAAGTGTTGTTGTATGTCACTGTGAATAACTGTATGTGATGGAAAAATGTATTAATTTAAATTGATTTAAAATGGTCAAAAAGCATTGAAGCACTGCCTGTGCAGAAGTTTTGTCCTGTGTCAACATGTGCATCTTGATTCAAAAAAGTGTTGTATGACTCTGGCAGGGGTTTGTTGCACAATGTAGATAAAACTAGTAAGGGAATTTGTGTTTGGTAGATTAATTCTTTGTTCTTGGTAATAAATTTTATACCATTGGAAAGCCTGTTAATTTACCTTTTAAATGATGCCACATTTGTAAGGAATATGCATTTCTTTGAGCTTCTAACCACTACAGGTATTTCCAGTGATGCCAAACAGCTGCCCACTATAAGATTTGTTACAACAAAGAAATATTCTACCAAACACATATTTGCTCCCTTTTTCCATTTGTTTTCAATCAATGGGAATTGAGTGAAACAAACAAAAACATAATCATACAAAGTTTCAACAGGTAACAGAAAATTAGAAATGTCATTATTGAATAAACATTTTGATGTCTTTTGTCATAATTTAAGTTGTTGTTATTCATTTTTTTACAGATTTTTTCAAAATAAAACTCTAAATGTTTAAGTTAAAGTGGGGTGATGACACATTTTAGACATCTTTGCGGTCTAAAGTTTTCAAAACTTTGCAAACAAACTTTTGTCATTCCCATTTACAATTTTTCAACAAAACAGGCATTTTTGTCATCTCTCACTCAGTGTGTCCCCCACTTTTATATTATTTATGGTTTTCTCTCTAATCCCCAATGATCTAGCGAGTCCACAGCCAAGCTTCCATTGATTCGACTAAATTTGTGCTCAAAATATTCTTTTCCAAATTGGAAATTAGTTTTTTTTTTACCTCGTCATACACAGAACACTGTAGAAACTTAAGACAGCGTCTTTTGCTGTTCATTGTTCAAGAGTTGTAAAGTGTGGAGTGTTAAGAGTGTTTGTTTGAGGCTTACTTATCCGTCTCTTTCTGTCTGCTTCTTATTAACTTGCCAGCCAGAGAGTAATAGGCACAGATGTGTGGTTACCGCAGTGACCACTATGAGCCATGAGCAGAAGCTGCAACAAATTGTTTCACTTAATTTGAGAGGATTTAGACTATAATCTAATATTTTTTAACCTATTTTTGATTTTGGTCAGCATCTCCTTTAGAAACCTTCAATAATTCTTAGAAATGTTCAAGTTGAACTCCAACCCCAATTATCTAACAGCAGAGAGTCTCACTGACATGTAAGAGTGCCAGAAACATCCAGATAACTGAATTATTGATTTCTATGCTAAAACGTTTTTAAAGTTTTTTTAAAAAGGGATTTTGTCTTATTTTTTGCATAAAATTGACACAGCTCAAATGTCATACCATTTTTTTATTGCCTTGCTCAGACTTTGGGATCTTTGAATTTGATCATCTTCAAATCCCTGCTTCACTTGCCTTCAGGCCTCTTCCTCCTCTCTCTGTGTTTAAAGAGAAGCCTGGCCTGACGAACATGCTAATCCTCTCACTGCACTACGAGAGTTATGGCAGCAGGTATTATTGTTTCTTCTAACAGGAGACAAAAAGTCTGTTTCATTTACAAATCAAGAGCAGTCGTTGATTTTACTGTTGGATAAACCTTCTCAGCCAGCAGCCCTGTGGAGTTAATCCCCAGACAAGATGGCAGAAATAACTTTATGTTTCGGATGAAACTCTGCTGCTTTAAAGCTGACTGAATCAGAGCTTTGACTTCAGCTATAGTTCACTGTAGATCCCCCCAAAAAAAGGTCTCCGAAAAATTAAAAGAATGATGAAATTATTGTTTTATTATTTAATGTTACTTTAGAGGCATTGCATTCTTTCAAAGAATGCATATTGCCCTTTGCTCTTTATTCAGAAGTGTTAACCTGAAATAATTTGATCAGAAGAGGTTTAGTTCTTTTGGTAAACCTTGTAAATGACATCATATGTGGTCTTATTGTAGATTGTGAGGTATCACTCCATATGTGCCTGCACAGTGGAAGTGTTGTTAATGACTCTCAGCTACTACCACACAACATTTAGCTCAATACATGTAAAAATAAGTGAGGGTTAGATAGTAGGTTTTGGTGTTGGCTAAAATTGACGAGCTGTGGTGGCCATCTTGACTCTGATTGTCTCCAAATGTTAATGAGTTTTAGATTTACAGTCAATTATTACTTTCTGAGTTACACTAATCAGTCAATTAGTCCATGAGACATTTTGCAAACAAAAAGGGTTGATGCTAACAGTTAATGCCAAAGTTTTAAGCAAAAATATTTGCAGATCTTAAATGATATCAGCTACTGCCATACAACATGTCGCTGAATATGTCTAAAATTGGCTGAGTTACATCCTAAAAACAGCTGGCTGTGGTGGCCATCTTGAACTGGGTTGACTCCAAAAGTTAATCAGTCATTTTCTTGTCTTGGCCGCATTTGTCGGCGCCTACGAATTGCGACAACCTACGGCACGGCGCAGTGACGCAAGCGGCAGACAAATGACGTCGGCTGCAACCCATGACAGTGTCAGTTCTTGGTGCCATGCTTGTGTTTACTCCCCACGAGTTCTGTTTGTAGTCTTTTTATTTGCCACAACAGCCAGTTTGATTTTAGCAAAAAAAAATATATACATTTAAGAATCCAGAGGGTGTCTGTTTGTGTTTTGGGTTGAATCACTAAAGAACCATGGGAGTTTCAGCTCTACATTCAATGGGGATTTTCTATAGGTTTAATAAAAATCACCCCATTGTTTTATGAAATATGTTGCTAATCATTGATAGCAAAATTTTATGATTTATTCCTTGATGTATTCCCTGTGTGCACCACCAGATTTTAACTATCTGTCTGTTGATTTGATCTAGTAATTCTAACTACTCCTAAAATTATATATCTCATGAGTTAAAGCTGTTTAATAATGATTTGTTTAAGCACATCCTACTTTCTGTTAATTATTTCGAAGTCACTCTGGTGATTTCATATATTTATCAGGATCTGTATCTTTTGTCTTTTGGTTACTTGTGTATACTGTGTGTTTTACTTTCTGTATTTTACTTGCATTCAGCTGTTCTCCTGTGCCACCAGTTATTTTTCTCAGTACGTTTCTACAATCTGATTCTGCTCCTGCCCCGTTCACTCGCACCTGTTCCCAGTTGTCATTTTGCTCAGGCGTCTCCACTCTGTTCATCAGCCACAGCTCATTTAGTCCCTCAGTCTTGTTTTTTTTTCCAACTTCGATCTAAAATTATATGTTTTATACAATGTTCGGTTCTCTTTCATGTCTCCTCAAGTTTATTATTTTGTAGTTTTGCTTCTATGTCAGGCTTTTTGTTTTGTTAAATACATTTTAGCTATTTTTTAACCAAGCACCTTGTTTCAGGCTGCATTTCTGTGTCTAAGTACTACAAACTGTTATAATATTGTTCTAATACACAAAAGAACACACACAGAAACACAGATTTTTGGTGGCAGGCAATAATAAATGATCAAAGAGGAAAATGCTGTAGCCAAAAGCTCCTTTTTGTCAGCTATTGGAATTGTTTCCTTTGGAAACCCTAATTCAAGACAAATCTTGTGGCAGCTCTTTTAAACCAATCGTTTGTGTGAAAAAAAGCTTGTTATAGTCTAAACTTCATGTTAAAGGGAGCTCTGCTGACTGCAGAAAAATTCCCAGCAGTCATTTTAATTACTCAGATATTTCTGTGTGGAACAAAGACAAATTTTCTTGGTGGCTGACGTGACAGCTCTGCTCAAGAGTTTTAACCGACTGAATGAGACAAATGGTAAAGTGCTTTGTAGAGCAGTGTTAAAAGGCATCACGGAAGTGAGGGTGTCTTTGCAGAAAGTACTTTGATGCGCCCTCCTAACCCTGCAGAAAAAAATCTCTTCACATTCAGAGTATCTCCTCCTCCTGAATGTCTACATTTGTAGGTTGACACATACCAACCAATAATCAAAGAATGGAAATAGACAAGATTAGAAAAGGGCACGATGAGCAAGCATGAAAATGAACAGGTACCTTCTGGTATTCCTAATTGATTTGGCAGTTTAATTTGTGTCCAGACTAACGAATTCATTTCAAGGGAGAAAGAAAAGGTAAATGGGATGGCTGAGAGTAAGGTGGTGGGGAGAGGGAGGGCAGTCTCTGAGGCTTTCTGAATGAAATGAGAGACAAGGGGTGAAATGTCAATTTAAGTCAATGGCCAGCAGAATGACAAAGTATTCCACTACTCACAAAGGGAATGGCTAATGAGAGCAGAAAGGTGACATTTGAAGAAAAGCCAGAGTTTGTAAAACTCTGCCGGTTCACTTTATTCATTTAAACCGGCGCCGTCATCATGGTCCCGTTTTATCTGGACCAGATGCTGTTCTCTGCACTTTGGGACACAACTTTAAGGGGTTTCTCACTTCATGGGGACAGACTTTTCCATTAGCAACACCTCAGAGAATCACATCCAATTTGGGAGAGAAAAAAAATGAAGAAACGGTAGTGACTAAATGAACAAAAAGCCCTTTTCTCTTTCAGCTCTATTACAGCTCGGTTTAAAGCTTCCCAACTTACAAATGAACTTTTAACTAGTAAGATGTGACCAACTAATCAATCAAGGATTTAAAAAATCTTTGCTAGATGCATCATAATATATCAAGAGTTTTGAATAATTAACAAGATTTTTTTTTTGAGAAACCTATGAATGATTTAACCATAATGGGAATACAGTGAAAACACCTCAGGCTGCGGATGTTGAAGTCTAGTTGATGAAGGGCATTCTCGAGGGAGTCTCTAAAATGTCTGAAAGAGTTCATGGTGGTCACAGAGGCTTGCCGTCTTGTCACAAATGCCAAACCTATTCAACATATGCACTTTTTAAAAACTATTAATAATGCATATTGTATAGACACTAAGATGATCGTATAAACACATTAAAAGTAGTTTGTCGTGACACTGTCCTCAAGGTGATGAAGTTCTTTAGTTATCTTTAGGACTGAGGAAGCTTCTTTCAGCTGCTTGTATCCCGGGTTTCGTTCTTTCAGTCATGATTCACACCACATGACCGTAGGTGAGGGTGAGATGGACCAGTAAATTGGGAGCTTTGTCTTTCAGCTCAGCTTCTTCTCCATCGTGATGGACTGGAGCAGCGCCCTCATTACTGCGGATAAAGACTTTCTCGTTTCTGATCATGGGCTGAGAGTTTCAGGCTTAAAAGTCCTTGTTTAGACAAATGAGTCACTGACTTACAGCTTTATTTTTGTTGTGAAAAAATATCACAACAGATTTTTCTCAACTGAGGATTGTTATTTCTTTAAAGTGACTTTTTGTTTCAGCTGCACCTAATCAGATCTCTTGTTATATAATGAGTTTAGTGTCAGAATCAGTTTGACACTTAGAAAGAAGTCCTTCTTGGTAAACTCATCTTAAAGGTGGAAAAGCTGCTTACTCAGCAGAACAAGGCCTAGAAGACATTTGTTTCATGATCAGTAACTGGACCCCAGAGCTGCTTTAAAGAGCGTGTTTTGGACCGACTGGTTGGTTCTTCTCCAGCACTGAGCAGTAACACAGGCTGCGTGCGGCTAATGGAGGCAGCTGAAGTACTCATTAACATTTAACTTCCCATTGCTGCAGTTTGCGTTGCAGACTACGCTTTTTTTCCCCAAATAAAAACAAATAGCTAGTTAAAATTAGTTATATATATATATATATTTTAATCATCATTTCCATAAACCCAATATAATCTGACAGGAAGCACAGCTCCTGTGAAACAGGAACTTCCTCAAACTGAGATCAAAACTCACAAACCAAAATTGCCTTTTGTTTTTAGTCACCACCTGTTTTTCAACAAAATGACGTGTTTTATCATTTTGACATTTTATTACATTCATGGTAAATTATAAAATCAAACAATTTTTGTTATGACCCCGTACATTAACAAATGAATTGGCATTTAAATCTAGCATTAAGTTCTAATTATGATGCATGTTAGAATAAATTATATATATTAATAATAAATAACTGATTAAATCCCAACTTTTTACAGTGTTACTTGCTGCAAAAAAAAAAAATCTGACAAAATCTGAATTATACTAATTTGGGAAAAAGGGGCCATGAATGTGTGAGAAACACAAGTGACTGAGACGTGTGATTTAAATTTTAACAAGCTACAAATTTCTGATGATGTAAAATGAAGAAACTGTTACCTATTTACATAAATTTTGAACGTAAAATCATAAAACATGGGTGCCACTGCCATGGTGGGTACAAACCAGGTTAAGGCAGGTATAATATGAGTGAAGGCGGGTAACAAATCAATGTTCAGAACCTAGAAAACAGTTTGGAAAACTGTGCACGTTATGCAAGCTGTGCTTATCTTATACTGGCTCTGCATTATGTGGCTGCAAGGGTTGCTGGTCACTTTGCAAGCACTTAGAATTCACAAAGACCACAACTAAAAATGGAAATACTTACATACGTGTGTATATACTTCTTAATCTCCATGCCTCTTTTGATACTATAGATCACAGTATTTTGTTGAATAGGCAGTTTAGATGATAAGCTTAGCCTCAGTGCTTTTATACATATTTTAGAGATGAACAGTTCTTTTACGGCGACTATTTTTATTTTTATTCAGGCAAAGTGGGTGTCTTTTGTGATTTACCTAAATGGGTTTGCACCTCAGTAATTTGGAGTCATGGTAACAAGGCTCGTATTTATCAAACTTCTTAGAATTATTCTTAAGAATGCTGTTAAGAATGGACTTAATTATAAAAAAAAATTCTTAGCTAAAAGCTGAGCCTGAAAGTCAGTTATCAAGCATCTCAGTCTCACTTTAAGCAAAGTGTAAGAGTAATATTTAAGTGTCAGTTTTACAGCTGATTTACGACACTTTGCTGTTTCCACAAAGATCCTGGATGAGGTCATTACAAAACCCCAGGCATGGACCAATCACTGCATCTGATTTAAGGGTTTAAGAAAATTTTGAAACTTAAGTCTAAATTTCCACTTTAAGAAGTTTCAGAAATACGAGCCCAGTTCTACACCAGTTTCCAAATCAGCACAAGCTGCTGTCTGTTTTTGTGTTTTAATGAATTTGATTGCATTGCCTTTAGTTGTGAGAAAAAGCCCCATTGTGAATATTTTAAGAAAAAAGTTTTAAATTCTGTTTGGAAAAGCAGATATTTCAGGTTTTATAGTTTTTATATTATAATTTTGTGTGGATTGTCTGTATGACTGTATTTAAACCTATTTTTTAAGTCAAGGTTAATGGAAAGCACATTTGCTTTGTGCATTAAACTATAAATATATTAAAATTTGACTTCAGCAAAAAGTGACCCTTTATACCTTCTCATAGTCAACTTAGCATGGTTTTTAAAGAACAAACAATAGTTTGGGGATAAACTCTGTAATACAACTAACTGTAATCAAACCCGCCTGAATAAAACTGAACATCCTCATTTGGTTCTTTAAAGCTGTTTTATCTGAGGAGAGGGTGAGGTGTGTGGAAGACTTATACATTGTTTTTAATACTTTAACAGTCTAGACCTAAAACAGCAGTGCTGAGTACAATCATAACTTCTCCAATATTTTCCTCTTCTGTTCATTTGTTTTGTCATTTTACTGAGCTAATAAAGTACATTAAAACATAATTAGCCACCTAATTACACTTTGGCACCATCTAAAGGCAGCGTCTGTTTTCTGTTGGGACTGCTAATGTAGTGTGAAACAAATATAGAAAATGGAGGCAATAATGAGATAAATATTTGGTTTCTGAGGCATAGAATACAAATATGCAAATTTACTTCCTGTGCTAATAAAGTTAACTGATAAAAAATGCATCCAGCGTATAATTTAATTATCAGAACAGGTCCGTTCTCAAACTGTACTCGCACTGTGTACAGCTGAAAGTTGGTGGAAAATAACTACCTTGTTCTCTAACAGTATTACAGTCTGCTGCAGTTTTATACCACATTGAATAACAGGCTGCAGAGGATTTAAATAATTCACTTTCTTGTAATTCAAATCTCAGGATGATAGTTGAGACTTCCTTTTTTCAAACCCACCATTTATTTAGAGGTTTGTCGAAGAAAAGATGACCATATGGTCTAATTTTCTGGGAATAAAATATATATTTTTGTCATATCTCAAATAAGAATGAGCATTCTAGGCAAAAACATAAATCTGTAGATAATTTTCATTTTTGTCCAGTTTATGGCACCCTGTTCCATCCCATCTAGTTACCCCGACCCTGTTCTCTCTTTCACACTCCTCCTGCCAGCTACCACTCCAAGTACAAGACCAGCTTCTGGCAATCCATGCTTCTTATCTGTGCCTTTTCATCCATTCACTCATTCAGAGCTAATTATTATAGCATAAGTGTCAGAACAACAAACTGTTTAAAAGCAAAAAAAACATCTTAATGACCACAAATCGCAGCTGTTTCTTTTATTATTCATGACTGTTACTAGACACGGGACAAATGACTCTTTAAAGGGATCAGGATCTTGGCGAGCCGTTTGATTTATAGAGTCGTTTAATAGAGCCATTCAGTTTTGAATGAGTTATGGTTATGGTTATGGTTAGTGGGGATGGATAGATAATCCATGTGAGCGG
>JARVJO010000165.1:3224729-3238155 GCA_031762555.1 Cynodonichthys magdalenae | reverse complement strand
TCCTGTAAGTTTTTGAGCTGCCTCGACAGCGTTTTTGTTTTGTTTGAATAAACCTTTGTTGGACTTTGGATTTTTTGTCTGCGCCCTTGGTCTGTCCTTGCCTTGTGAAAATCTTGACAGAATGATCGGACCAAGCTCCCAGCCTGCAGGCAGTATTGGTTCTTTTGCCTCTCTCCTGGACTCTCTACCCCCGCCACCTTCACCTGCTAAACTGGGGGAAATGTTTGAGAGGATGCTGCAACAGCAGCAAATTTTAAGAGAGCAGCTTGCTTGCCAGCCATGGTTCTGCTCTCTGGAACCCACAAAATTTTCTTCCCACCCTTCCTGTGAGTCCCGAGTTGCTGGTTCCAGTTCCGAGTCCTGAGTTGCTGGTTCCAGTCCTGTGTCCAGAGTTGGTGGTCCCGGTGGTCCCACAGTCGGTGGTTCCAGAGTTGGTGGTCCCGGTGGTTCCAGAGCCAGTGGTCCCGGTAGTTCCAGAGCCAGTGGTTCCAGAGTTGGTGGTCCCAGAGTTGGTGGTCCCGGCGGTCCCGGAGTTGGTGGTCCCGGCGGTCCCAGAGTTGGTGGTCCCGGCGGTCTCGGAGCTGGTGGTCCAGGAGTTTCTTGAGCCAGGGGTCCCAGAGGGTGGTGAGTCAGCTACATGCGCTCCTGACAATACGGGGTCGTCGCCCATCGCCACCTCATCGCCTGGGTCATCGCCCATCGCCGCCTCATCACCTGGGTCATCACCCATCGCTGCCTCATCACCTGGGTCGTCGCCCATCTCCGCTTCATGGCCTGGGTCGTCGCCCATTGCTGCCTCATGGCCTGGGTTGTCGCCCATCGCCGCCTCATTGCCTGGGTCGTCGCCCATTGCTGCCTCATGGCCTGGGTTGTCGCCCATCGCTGCCTCATGGCCTGGGTTGTCGCCCATCGCCGCCTCATCGTCTGGGTCGTCGCCCATCGCCGCCTCATCGCCTAAGTCGTCGCCCATCGCCTCCTCATCACCTCCGTCACCTGTGTTCGCCATCGCCGAGGATCTGGCTCCAGCAACCTCCTCCGGCACTTCGTTGCCTCCCGTCTCCGCCCCTGTCTCTTCTTCGCCTCCAGTCTCCGCCCCTGACTCTTCATCGCCTCCCGTCACCGCCCCTGAGTCTTCATCGCCTCCTGTCTCCGCCCCTGACTCTTCATTGCCTCCCGTCTCCGCCTCTGGCTCCTGGTCTGGTCCCTTCCCCTCAGCTGCTCCTGCGGACCCTCCAGTGTTTATAGGGGTTTGGATGGGACGGTTCCATGGCCGGCCCCCTGGACTTTGATGTTTTGTGTTTCCTGTTGTTATGTCCGTGTTTGCCCGAGTCTCGACCCTCTTCTTTTCGACTTCGGGAGCCGTCGTTGAGGGGAGGGTTATGTGTGGTGATCTGTGTATTTTTCGCTTTATTTTCTAAGTGTCTTCCTGCTCCTCTGTGTTTCTCTCCCCTGCTGTCTGGCTTCCAGCCCTGCCCCTGCTCACCTGTTTCCCCTTGTGTCTTCCCCAGGTGTTTCTTGTTAGTCCTCATTAGTTTAGCCTTATATTCTGTGTGTGGTGTTCAGTCTTTGTCAGATCATTGTTGATGTCTCGTCCTCCTGAGTGTGTGAATCCTGTTAATAGATCCTGTAAGTTTTTGAGCTGCCTCAACAGCGTTTTTGTTTTGTTTGAATAAACCTTTGTTGGACTTTGGATTTTTTGTCTGCGCCCTGGGTCTGTCCTTGTCTTGTGAAAATCGTGACAGACTGAAGTGTGAATAGAAACATATATGGTTGCCTGGTTTTGTGTGGGAGTGTCTGAACTCTCAGCCAATGGCAGCTGACCTGTATAAAGCAGGTTCAGACAATGAATACATGGTCTTCAATCTTACTCATTTTCTCATTTATTTTTCAGTCATTACTCATTTCCACCTTACAGTGGCTTCCACCTTCACATTCTGGAATTAAAGATAAGAAATGCCCGTTTATTGTTATTATCAGTGCTCTGGTCATTTAGGGCTGTAGCTCCAGATGTTTTAAAGAACCCGAAATTTCGAGAGTAATGTGTGGATCAATACTGAAATATTGATACCACCAATACCAGATGTTATATATTTATGCTCTAAAATCAAATTATCAGTACTTTGATATTTCAGTCATTGCAGGTAATGTATATCACTAACAGGAACACAGTGGAAAGTAACTAAATTATTGAAGTCTTGTCTAAATCATACACTTTTGGTGGGAACTGCTTTTTAGAACATCACTACAAGACAGAACGCAAAATAAGTGCTTCTATTTAAATCAGGCATTACACTCGTAAAATAAGCTGTTAGTTCAACATGTTTGTCTAAACCACAAGTAGGTTTTGTTTTCTCTGTATTTCATAAAAACATTTGCTTTAGTACACCTGCAATGAGACGATTCGTGTAGTTTACCCACAGGGTTGGATGTGAGGATATGCTCAGTGCATACAGAGTGGTATGCATGAGGGGATAGGGTAAGTGCATGAACACAACATGGTTACAGTTAGTTGGTAAGAAATGGGGGAAGTGTACAGTTCTCAATAAATGTGGAGCTTACAGTACAGCAGAACTGGCAGGATTTTCCTGACTTCATTCATTATAAATTGTTTTTTAAGTATGACAGAAGACACTAAGACATAACAAACTGAATAAACTTGAAAAAATGTCACATTTGAGTGTTCCTACAGTGTTAGAAGGGGAGCTGTGGGTGTTTGTGGAGCATCTGTGGCTGATTGCCACTATTAGCTTTGGCAACGATGTTGGCTGTAGTCGGGCCTCATCTGTGTTTAGATTATTTGGATCACGTCATGTTGATTCAGCAGCAGAGGCAGAAGACTGACTAGGCTTTCAGCAAAGATTATTCATAAATGTTAGGAAATAAAATAGCTGTCAATAGACATGTTGTTTTATTTAAACAGATCCCAATAAAATAGATGTTGCCTTCACAATATATTACACATATATGTTTTCAAAATCTCAGACGCTTTGCGGATAAAACCTTTCAGGTCATTTTTGATATACTGTATACTGAAACATTTACTTTTAAATACACAATACATTGTACACAAAATATACTGTACAGTGCATACTTTTAGAAAATAAATTGTGACCCAGTTATAAACACAGTCAAAAACTTCAAGTCTGAAAACTTTGTGGATGTCAAGTTGCAAACACTCCACAATTATTTATTGTAGAAATAAGATCCATGTTTTTCTTTAAAAGTATCCATTTCAGATTGTTCTGTCTAAATTGTTTTTCAACTCTGGACATGCGTAAGACCCATTGTGTTACTGCAAAATCATGTATATACATGTATGCATACACAAAACTTGGTACTGAAGCACTCATCCAGCCCAAAAAGCTTATTCTGTTTTTGATACTTGTTTTGAGCTTCTGATACCCCAGCTGCAGACAATTAAATGCCATTCAGACACCTGTGAGCATGGACCCAGTTACAGCAGTCAATTGGGGTCTGCTTCAACCACACCAGATTTGACTGATTTGGATAGGGCCCTATCAGGGCAACTTTAAGATGGGGGTTCCCTTGAATTAAGCTGCAGAATTATTAAAAGTGAGCCCTTGTACCATCTCCAAATTGAAGCCCAAATGCTGTATAACGAGGGATGTCATAAACAAGACACGACATGGGTGTCCCACAAGATGAGATTCGGCAACCAGTGGCAATCTCAATAATCCACAGTCTGGAACCAAACTCTTCCTGCAAGATGACAACCCTTGCCCGCACACACTGTTCCAAAGTTACCAACACAACCCCATTGATTGATTTAAGACAAACAATTGTTGAATAATGGGATTTCATACCTCAGCAGTGTGTGATCAAGCTGGTGAGCTTCATTTTGAAGAGGTGCCAGGCTGTTGTGGCTGCATATAATTCTTCCACATGCTACCAAGGCCTCTATTTGTTCAGTTAAGGGTTAAACAGCAATTGTCTTTTTTTTTTCTTTAGACTTCTTTTTCTGTTTATTTATTTCTATTTATTTATTCAACAGGGACAGTGCACAATAAAATAATTGTACAAACCAGAGTTAGCTGCAAGCTAATTTTCATCTGTTGTCCCTGGGCATAGGCAAAGTGACAGCAAGTTAAAAATAAATGAAACCTTAGTAAATTCTACACAATCTTTAAAATACATAAAACCTAAAAAAAACATAAAAATTCAACAATACCTATAAACCAAACAAAGATCTAAAATAAAATTCAGCAATATAGTTCAATAAAACAATAACAAAAAAAACACCTAAAATAATACTGAACCAGACAGGACATCGTCAACAAAACATCTAGATAGCACAACTTATTAATCACACACCTGATGATCCTTCAACCATTTATTTACCCTAAATTTAAAATGTTGTAGAGTATTACAGTCTCTAACAATCCCAGGTAAAGAGTTCCACATCCCTTAACTGAAAAGCTGTTTTGTTCAAATGATGTTAATCTAAAATTACCATAAAAGACTTTTCTGTCTGAGGCTCTAGCAGTCCTGACACCTACTTCATCACAAGATTTCATAAAGACTCTAAGTGGTGGTGGTGCCAGGGCTTTAAAAATTCTGTACACTAAGCTCACATTGGCCAAAAACATAAAATCCTCAAAAGTTAAAAAATTATACTTCTTGACAATATTACATTAATGATAAGAAAGAAGTTTATCGAATATTTTAAGTGCCTTTTTATACATACTCTGAAATGGTTGTAAAGCTGTGTTACTTGTATTAGTCCAAGTTGTTATGCAATATGTAATATGAGAAAATATCATTGAATGTATGTAAAGCTTAGCTGCATCTTCACTAAGTTGAGCTAAAATGAGCCAAGTTAAATTTGACAATTCTAGAAACTTTAGAAACGTGTTTCATAAAGACAGAGTGCTGTCTAGTCCAACCCCAAATATTTGATTGAATAAACCTCGTGTATCTTATGTCCTTTAACATTTATATCAGACCTACCAATAAAGTTCTTTCTTATGGAAAAAAAACATTAACAGTTTTGTTAAAATTTAATGTTAGACAAGAATATGTCATCCTTTCTGAATATTTTTCCATTGCGTTCATAAGTACAGAAACAGCATTTAGTTTTGATTAGGCATGGACATATATAACAGTGTTGTCGGCATACATTTGAATGTTAATCTCAGGACAGGAAGATCATTTATATAAACACTAAACAGCAGAGGGCCCATGTTAAATAATGATGCCTAAAACCAAACTGCATTGGATGCAGGGGGTAATCTCCATAGTTTAAATGATCCATTAATTGATTTGCCACTATCTTTTCTACTACCTTAGATAATATTTGTAGAATGCTTACTGGTCTATATTTGACCAGTTCAGCCTGGTTTCCTCTATTAGATGTGGTGAAACAACTGCAACTTTCAAGGAATCTGAAAGAATAGCTTCTAGAATGGATCTGTTTATTAATTTTGTAATTGGTTCACACAAGATATTAGCATTTTTTTATTATTGTATAAGAGTCTAGCCCATAGACATCTTAAGACTTTGAGTTTTTAAGTCCTTTTAACATTTTGAGAATGTCTTCCTCTGATACCTCTGTTAGATGTTAAACCTGTTTGTTTTGGTCAGTAGATCTTATATCTATAGTTCTATTACCAAATACAGCTGCTACTTCTCTAATTGTAATACTCATTAAAGGCATTTGCTACCGTTACTTCATCCTAAATCAACTCATCATTAACGTTAATCTCATATTTCTTAGTACATTTTTTTTTGCGGGAAAGTTCATTGATATGTTTCCATACCAAATGATTATTCCCTTTGGCCTGCATAATTAAGTAAATAAAAAGCCTAGCTTTTGCTGCCCTAAGCTCTTTAACCACTTTATTGCGGCAATCTTTAAATAATCGCATATCATTATCAATGCCAGATTTTAAAGCTCTCTTAAGTAAATATTCTCTTTTCTTCATTAAATTCCAAATTTTATCTGTGAGCCAGGGTAGATTTGCCTTTTTGTTTATATTACTAAATTTTTAAATACATTTCTCCCAAATAATATTGACAATCTCCAAAAAATCCATACAAAATTTACTTATATTATCAGTGTGCGGTAATATTTTCCAATCAACTTTTTTCAGTTTTGAGTCAAATCGGGGAAGATCTCTTTTTAGGTATTTTTATATGAAATCTCCTTTTTGGATTTTCTAAATGTGAATCTATTTTTATTTAACTTTCAAGCTATGAGAACTAAATTGTGGTCTGAAATACCTGTTATAAAATTAAAAGATTTGATAATTTTTTCAGAATTATCCGAATTCTAGGAGCCCCATTAATTATTGAGTAAAATGGAATGCACTTGTTACATCTTTTAGTTTTTTCCTACTGTTTTTATCTGTCCAGTTCACATTAAAATCTCCTAAAATAATCACTTCCCTACCTAAATTACTTTTAATATATTCCTAACTTCAGTTGTCTTATCTGATAAACAATCTATACAAGAGTCAACAGCAGAGTAAGCTGTTTGGCATTGGCAGAGATGGTGCGGCACAGTTTTATATGTGTCACCCACATGCTCAACTCTACTGTTCCAACAACAAATGCAATTTCTCAACAAATGTTGCACCAATTAAAACAAAATTAGCATGCTTTACAACAGCATACTGTATGATTTATTGCCAAGAAGCATTATTACAACAAAGAAATAATCAATCAAATACAAATGTCCTGATATTGTGTGCTAAGTTTAGAACCACTGTAATGCATCCCAGCCAATCTTTTTGTGTTGAATGAAACTTGCATTCACACTTTAATTTGAATTGTATCGATTTTGTGTTTGTTTATTGAAATGGATAGTCCGTGGCCAATGCATATCAAATTGGACACAGACCAGAGTACTACCCTAGAGTCTAGTTTTTGAACCTTCACAGAAACAGTTCAGAGCAGCATGCAGGAAGTCATTAGTGGAGCTGAATAAAAAATATCCACGCTGAACAGAAACAGAAGCTGTTGAGTCGGAGTGATTCTTCACACAAGTGCTTTAATTGTTTGTTGGCAGCCCAGATCGATAAAAGGGTTATTGGCTCTGACATCACATGAGTACATATCAGAGAGTAATCAGTGTCATAACTGTCTGAGTGCAACAATACATTAGATTTAATATCTTTGGACTGTGATGCAGCGAGTGGAGGCCTGAAGCAATTAAAGACAGAATCAATGCTCTAAGTCAAAACAGTGTGACAGCTCTATTATCGCTGGATGGAGGAGGTCCATTTCCTCACTACTCTCACTTCCTGTTGCTCCAACAGACTAATCTCTCACAGCTGCAGAACCAAGCTTTACCTTTTTCAGCCATTTTAAGCTAATTTTTATTCAAGTGATTCTGCCGTCTTTGATCTAAAACCATACCATCCAATATTTATTTTTCTTCTTCTCCTTTTTACTTTGTCTCCCAGCATGATCACTGTCAGTAGATCAGCACTGAAAGCACTTTGATTTAATCACACTTATCCATATGTAACTGCACTTTGGTACTTCAAGGTACATGAGATGAAAAAAAAATGTTTTTGACCATTGCAGTTGAGGTAAGAAATAAATCTCTTACTTTACTAAACTCTGTTTTCCATTTTTGCTGCAAAATTACAGCCTTTGGCAACAACACAGACAAACAACCACAGCATCAGCACGATTTATGACGTTTAGATAATTTGTTCAGTCTGGGTATGGGTTTACAGAAAACACCACACTCTACAGCTAATATCCTGAACATTTCCATACTGAATTTACCAGGAACACTAGGTTTTTTTATACAAGTACAGTCTGAGAACAAAAAAGAAAAACAATTGTGTTCTCCAGGAAATTCATCCAAAATAATTTGTGAAATAAATTGAAATAATTAATGAAACATTTCTTTCTACAGAGTAAGTTTTGTGGATGCTGGAAACCATTAAACACAACATGGATCTGTTGGCTGAGATAATATTCAATTGCAGGTATTATTTATACCTTTTTCCTTTCCTGGTCATGGAGATCTGGTGCCTATCTCCAGTAGTTACCCTGCAAAATAAGCCTATACTTAGCACAAAAAGTAAGAAAATGAGTGTTTGGTAGATTATTTCTTTGTTGTAAAAAAAAACTTCTTGACAATAAATCTTATACCAGGAACCTGATTGGCAGCACCTGGGGGTACCAGAAGCTCAAAACAAGTGTCAATACCAATGTTGTTTAGCAGAGAAGATTTGGCAGTTTTTTCATGTGCACAACCCACATACCATCCCACAAATGCATGTTCCTTACAAATGTGACACCATTTAAAAGGGAAATAAACAGGTCATTTTGTGGATGTGCAAAGATTTTTTTACCGTTTCAACTTTGCGTCCACATAGAAAATGCCTTTTAGGAGCCCGTATCTTTTTTTTTTTTTTAAATAAAGTTTTATTAATTTCCTTTTTAAAAATCCATATAAATTACACATACAACAAAAAAATACAAAGTATGTAATATGTAAAAGTAATCTTGTTTTTGGATTTTAGAACTTGTTGAGTTAATGAATGTACCTGTCAGACCCAATAGAAGCAGTAAATGTTACAACACATCATAGCTGCTGTGTTTCAACATAAGCCTAAATGATACATTCATCAAGGATATAAAAGTTTAAAAGTTTATTTTTTTAATCTAAAACCTAAATGTTTTTAAAGCAGATCTGGCACAGGGCAGAATTCTATTGATGGTCTAATCTGAATCTGGATTAATCACTTTGTTTTAAATTCTTCTTACATCATTTACTGGTTTATAAGAGAAAATACAGCAGCTGTTGATTTTAAGGATCTTAGGTTTATAATCTGTAAAGTTATTAGATATCCTGGTTTCCATTTGATTTACATGGAACCACTCTATTGTTTTCTCTGTCGGGTTGTAATATGGTAGTAAAATGAATAAATGTGTGGTATATTTCTGTAGTTGGAATAGTATATAACATAACTGGCTCTCTTTTAAAAGTCAGTTTTTATTTAAGGTCTTCTGCTGATTTGAGTTTTTACCAAAAATAGAAAAATTTTCATTTATTCTCCCCACAGATTGTAGTCTGTAACCAGAGTGCGTGAGTGAGTTTTTCTGTAGGTGTTTTATTTAATCAGTTAATTAAAAAACTAATTAATGGGCTAATTAAAGGAACCTGCAGCATAGTGGCTTTATTATAGTTTGTTTATGTAGAAACTTGCTTGAATCAATAATTTACGGAGGTTGTTTACATGAAGCTGGACTTGTGATTGTGTTGTTTACATGGTTACAATCTGATCTGTTAATTTTATTTGTTTAAGGTTATTCCAGTCATTTTACAAGATGACTACTCATTCTAAAAACCCCTCTAATGAAACAGAGATGCACTGCTGGTAATCCTGCTAGATGAGGCTCCATATACTCCCTCTAGAGATCAAACAAATGACTCCTTGAAGGGTTCTTGATCTGGACGAGCTGTTTGGTTCATAAAGTCGTTCAATAGAGCCTGTTAGACTCTGGACAAATTACGTCATCTCGTAGGACGATACTGTATGTGATGATGTCATCACATCACTTGGATGGTACCATGTGTTTCGTCAAGCAGAACCCCCTTTCCCCACTGAGTGGCAGTGAATGTGCAGGCAGGTCAGCTCAAGGAAACAGATGACTGCAGATAAACATTCAGGGCCTGTATTTATCAAACATCTTAGAGTGGAATTTTAGACTTACAGTAAGTGCTGAAAATTTCTTAAATTTCCTCCTACTCCCAGACCTAAGTGTAAAATAAAGTTATCAAAACTCTTAAGTCCAAGAATCACTCTTACTCTCCTGAAAAGTTAAGACTGCTCCAGAGGACTTTTAAGTAGATAAGAGTTGCCACTGGGGGTCTGAGATGGACCGAAAAGACAGAGATCACAGATGTGTCCTCCTCAATAATACTCTACACCACCTCAGAAACTGCACTAAGTGGTCCGGGGGTCTCCCACCTGAGTGTGATTTTCCGTTACATTGTACAGGGGAACTAAAATAAGTTGTGTAAAACAGGTTTAGTCATCAATACAAAAGAAAGAAGGAGAGAAAAAAATAATTACCACTGCTATAATGTTGGACTAAAAGGCGGATATTTCTGTTTTGCTTTTGAAGAGAATTTTAAAGCTGGTGAGTGAAAGCAGACCCCACCCACCCACCCCACTGGTGAAGGTGGGATTGAACTTTTCTTTTATTTTTTTTTGTTTAACTCAAACTTCACAAAATATTTTAATTTTATAAAAGAAAATAAAAATAAAATTATAGTACATGGGGGTCTCGGACCAGGCAGATAATGACAAAGCGGTGTGTGTATGTGAAGGGGCTTGTGTCTGCAGGCTCTGAGATGTAGCTGCAGTTTTTGAAGTAATTCGCAAGATTTTCTTTATTCATGATGTAAATAAGATAGTTTTATGTAATTTAAAGACAATCAGTACAATGTGACATGCATGAACATTATTGTGTCGATTGCGAACTTATTTTAGGATTTTCAGTTTTATCCTGACATTTCTCAGAATATTCTTGAACATGAAATCTGATGCTGATGATTGAGTTTTAAAACAAACTAGAACAGCTCTTTACTGTCTGCAACTCAGTTCTTATTGTTCATTGCAAGGAGTCATTCAAAAGATTAGTATCGTTTGCGAACATCTCAAATTCCTTCAGTTTTCATTTTTAGCCATCAAAACGCTCAGCATGGAGGGAGAGACATGAAGCCTGACATTAAATTTGAGTTCACTTTTGATCATAGTTTCTACTTTATTGTCCTGAACTGCAATGGCAGACACAGACACCAGGTTTCCCCGAGTTGTTTTCTTTTCTCTTTTTTTTCCAGGTCACAGGTGGGCGGTAGATGTTGTATTAAAGAAACAGCACCTTGACTGGAAAAGGCAGCATTAGGGAACAACTTGGTGTGTCGCTACCAGGTGCTGGTGTTATTTTAAAAACAAATCTGAATTATTAATCATCAGGTTTCCTGGATTCAAAAACAAAATGTGTTTCATACGTTCAGGTTTACATCAAGGTTTGTTAGTTTGTTCTAAATAAAATTGTAATTTTGTTAATAATCTTGCCTTTTTGTTTTTTCTATTCGAATCCAAATATTTTTAGCAGTTTTGATAAAAACAAGCTTGTATGTGGGAAAAATAAGTGTTAAGAAATCGGGTGTTCAGCTTCTTCTATCTAGTGGTCCACCATGAGCACACTTCAACATGAGCCTGCCCCCGTGAATTCTGTAGAAGCTGAACTAATCGGCTTCTGGTTCATCCTTTGCAATTGTTCTCATAAAGTCAGTAAGACCGTGAAGACCTGGTTCCACTTCAGGAAACAGGATTTCTTTTTGACAAGAATGCACGATTGATCATAATCCTGTGCAATCTTGTCCTAAAATAAAACCTTCCTAAATTATTTAAAGCTAATTAAAAAAAAAAATTTTTTTTTTTATTTCAAAGTACTTTCATCACTCCTCTAACCATCCTCTTAAAAATGTAATTATTTCCCAGAAATCTTGATAACAAAAAAGTATTTTTTTACAAATTGATCTTAGTAAGAGTTTTACAAAACACGTTAAGGATTCCTGAGCTCACATCATCAGTGCAGACATATTTCTGACAGGCAGTGCAGTGATATTTTGGTGCTGGTCCATTCGTTGTCCGTAAATGCCAAACATGACTTCCTACAGAGTTCCATAAAGTTCACAGGATTAAAGGCCAAGAAAGGAACAGCTCTGTAGGGAACCTTTCACAGAGTGTTGTTTCAGGAAATTCTGCAATGCATGCAGCTGTAAAATTTAGGATTCTCACTAAAATCACCATTAAACTCTTGGGATTTTCTAATGGTTTTTGGATTTAAAATCATCTTTAAAGCATTTATCCCATCTGTAGGGTTTATCTTGCCATCAAAACCATGATATCAGGACAAAACCTTTATTCCAGGAGAGTCCGTCAAATCAGTGAATGAATTTATAAATGTATGAACAATCAAATGACTTAATGAATAAAAAGGCAACATTTGTGTGTTCAGGGCCTAAAATGACTCTTGAAATGCTGGTTGAATATGAAGTCTGGACTTTCCCTACAACCAGTGAGATAAAACAGATTGGTGCTGTTTTGATGTTTCATAGAGAGGGACTGTAATTAATATCAAATTGATTTCATAGTAGAGGAACTTAAATCACATTGTTCTTCAGATCATGTAGGTTGTGATAAACGAGTCCCAGTTGGCTAATAGAAATGAAATATTCCTACACTACAAATATTCTATTGAAATGCATCTCAGTTTGAAATGATGGGTCATTGACATTCTCATATGGTGTAAAATAAAATAAATGCTGGTGTGTTTCAGAGGGACTGGGTTTCAGCAGCAAAGACTGGATCTATACATTCTGATAGAAGCACTTTGGATGAGTAAAGAAAGTCATTTTGAGCTGTCATTCAAAGAGAACTGCTGACATGTCCCTGAAGATGGAGACATCAGTCATGCAGAAAGTATCAGGCTTGATGCTGACAGTGCAGTCACATTACAGTCAGACTCAGGACTACTTCTTGTGTGCAGGTCTTCCTGAATGCAGGTCAAAACTGTGTGACTGAGATTAGCTATAGAATATAGATGAAGTCTGTGCTAAAAACTAAAACCTTCAAGGCAAACCTGGATTACTCTGTTTTATCAAAGGTCTATTTCTGGTTTTTACTAATCTACTGAAATCATTTTACAAATTTGATGACAATGTAGACATGTTTTAAGCAGATACAACCCACTTGTAACTAAAATAGAAGCAGAATGACAGCACTAGTCATTGCAATGATGGAGACTTATTATTCAGCATTGTCAGTAGGTTTTAGTCTGAGCGTTTGCATCTTTAACTATTTCACTTTTTTATTCTAATATTCAAAGTCATGTTCAAATGGGCACATTCAAATAATTGATATGACCTTCAGGATCAGGGGTGTCCAATCCTGGTCCTTGAGGGCCTTCATTCTGTATGTTTTACATGATTCTGTCACAATCTGTCTTTCTGTTATTGTTTTTCTCTGTTGTAGCTCCCAGTGTTCTCCCATCCTGTCCTCCTGTCTGTCAATCCTCCAGCCCCGCCCTTTCCCACCTGTCCCTCATGTGTCTTCTGCAGGTGTTTCTCGTTTACCATCATTAGTTGTTTTTATATTATGGCTCCTGTCAGTGTTTGTCAGCTCACTGCATTTCCTCAACTGATGTGGATGTCTCTTTGTGCTCTTGGTGGTCCTCGTCTTATACCTGTGAGTTCTTTGACGGTGCCACTACAGGTTTTTTTTCCTTAATTATACATACCATTTGTTGCTTATATCTGACTCTGTTTTCTGGGGCATCTGCCAGTAGTCGCATTTCCATTGACCATGAAAATGCGCAAATTAAAATTTTGAAAATAAATTTGCTTAATGGAAACACGTCAATTTCGAAA
>JARVJO010000165.1:3209444-3220432 GCA_031762555.1 Cynodonichthys magdalenae | reverse complement strand
CAAAAAATAGCAGCTTTCCCTCTTAACAAAATTTGATTGAATGTTCAATGGTAACACTTTTTTATGAGCTTTATACAAAATCTGTACAATATTATAATCAACAAACTCATAAAACTTTAATAATTTTAATTGATGAAATAATACATTAGATGGGTGATAGTAATGCTTTCTTGTGATAATTCTTCTAGCTCTTTTCTGTAAAATAAAAATAGCATTTGTAATAGTTTTACATGCATTTCTTATTTGTTAATTACTTTCTGAAAGTTTAACTAAAATCTGTTTCGTGGTTTGTGAGAAAGGCCAACATGGTTGACTCAAACAGTTAATACTAAAGTTTTAGGCTTAGGTCTTGTTCAAAATAAAGAACCTGGAGTATGTGTCATAAATGAATGTTAGCTAAAACAACAGCAAATTGCTGCTCAATATTTGTAAAATTGACTGAATTGTAGCTTTTTCTGTAAGGTCCAAACAGAAAAAGTCACAGTCCACATCTCATTGCTATGACTGGGCACCGCTAACAAGCAATGAGTGAGCTTTATGTGGTATTTCCTGTACTTTATTTATTTTACTATTATTTAACCTGGAAAATCCCATTGAGATCACAGATCTCTTTTGCAAGGGAGGCCTGGGCCTGAAGGTAACCCATTGCACAGGTTTTTGCGGGGTGGGGGTAACCGGAGTACCTGGAGAAAACCCACAAAAGCACAAGGAGAACTTGCAAAATCCACACAGAAAGACCGTAAGCCCGAACCCAGGGCATCAAACCCAGGACCTTCTTGCTGTGAGGAGACAGTGCTAACCACTGAGCCATCGTGCCGTGCATAGTGTTGGAGAACAGCCTGCTCACCTCCTGATTGGTTCCCAGCAGCTAATTGGCAGCAGCTGCAGCTACTCTTTTAATGAGACCCTGGGCTTTAAAAGGCAGCTGTGAAAATCAGACCTTTGCTGAAACATAACCTCTGTTTGTTTTGCTTCCTTGTGGATATCCCTAGTCCCTGCCTGCCTAACCAGCAAGACTTGGAAATCACCAGTAAATACTCACCTGTGAGAATTCACTTGTGTGCATACTCACCTCAGGCATGCTAACCTGGACTCCTCTGGATCCTCTTCCACGTCCTCCACCTCTCCTCGCCTGTAAGAGAGAAACAAGAAATTGTTCTATGAACAACACCTATCCATTCCAAGAAAAGTCATTAACCTCTTCCCTTATCCTGTTCCAGATCTTTCCCAATGAGAATCGCCTCTTCACTGTAAATAAAAACACTTACCTTTTTATAACTGCCTCCTGTGTCTGTTCACCTCCTGACTGCTCACATTCGACTACTTTCTGGTTTCTGACACATAGAAACAGAGATTTAACTCATCCTCTTACAAACACGGAAAGTACTACATTTACAAATGACTAAATGTAAAACAAACACAGGCCTTGAGTTTGACATGTGTGTTAGGGAATCAGTTTTAGCTACTACCACAACTATTTTAGCTCAAAAACTGTAAAAATGACTGACTTACAGCCATTTTTTGTTTTGTTAAAGTTGATTATCTTTAGTTTCTATCCACTCCAAATGTTCATGAGCAGTAGATGTCCAATTATTACTTTCCAAGAGTTTAATTGAAATTAGTCCAGTGGATCCTGTACTTTGCTAACAGGTAGACTAGGGGTGCAACAATACGTGTACCTGTATCGAACCGTATCGAACAGTGCTTTAGGTTCAATACACTCTTGTATCGAACAATATAGATTTTAAAATTTATTTTATCAACTTGTCTTCTGAAGATGCTCCGTGTTGAAGGATCAGTTGATCTGTGTTTGACTGCTCCACCTAGGCTGCACTGATTCACTGAGGAACTTGCTGTTTCAGCAACATTTAATTTAAAAACTGTACTTTTAAGGTTAAACAAATGTTCAAAATTAATTCCACTAAATTACAAGAAGTGCATGGAAATTGCTCTTTTTTGTATCGAAAAAATATCGAACCGTGAGACAAAAGTATCGAACCGAACCGAATCGTGAATTTTCTGTATTGTTGCACCCCTAAGGTAGACACACAAACAGACATGAGCAAAGACATAGTCTGGTTTTTGTAATAATAAATGGCGATTTGTATTCAGGGTGAATGTAACCATGTCATGTCACAAAGCCAGGAAAACTTGTTTGTAGTATCAGACAGGATCAATCTGGGGGAATGCCCAGTGACCCGACCAGTTCAGGCCAAGCTCAGCTCATTAGCCTGGAATGGTGTAAAAGAACACTTTGACCTTGTTGCTCAAACTGTGCCAGTCTTCATGTTGAAGTGAAGTGGGCCCGGTCAAGATTAATGGTGTTAAAGCAGCAGCTGAACAGTGACTGGCCCCTGCTGTTCACAGCACTCTGACCAAAGGAAGATTCACCTCTGCTCAACCATTTTATACAGAAATTATTTTAAATACAAATCTGCAATAGACTCAAAGCTTTAGGCAATTTTTTTAAATTATAGTGTCTTAATTTTCTAAAATGTTTTCTGTGTTACATTGTAAACACTATAGTTTTATGTGATTTGCCATACATTAAATTCTCTTTTTATTTTCATTTTACACAGCGTCCCAATATTTTTGGAATGGAGGGTTCTAATTAACCCAAGACACTTTGTAATATTAGGGAAGTAGAAGGAACAGAGAGGACAGACTTGTTTACCTGGATTTAGTAGATTAGGTGCTGATCATACAAAACACTTCTATTTCTACTGGCAGATCTGCATCATTTGGTGAAAAAAAATATTTGAGCTAGCTGAAACATCACCTCTGCTGCAGTAGAACATGAGCATGTAAGCAGTCAAGAAACACCATCTGTCCTGCCAGTACAATAGCCATTAGCCAAAGAAACCGCACTTTAGCTGCTCTTCTGCCAGCGACCAATTTGTCAGCCTGAGCACACTCCAGGAGGTCCACTGAGTGCAACAGAGTGCATCAAAAAATAATTAAACCCTTTTTCTGGGGTGATGATGCAAGCTGTAATTAATTGCCTTTGCAGTCAGCAATGTTCATTAATGTGACTGCCACGATAATAATGCTTTCTACCAAAACTAGAATCTCTTGTTATGTTCCGGACATCTCACAGCCCCTTTCCGGGTGCTGCTCATATGACCCTCTGAGCCCCCACTGACCTCTAAGCAGGGTTTGTAACAAAACCAGTCTGAATTTAGCGCTTTTCCCAAGCTTATTTCCAGATTTTAGAGGGCGAAGGGTTCACACATTTAACCATTGTCACCATTAACCTTTTAGTAAAGTGTGACATTTCTCATGAGACAGCTTGATATGAGCCCTGTGAGGGGTTCAGAAAACCTCTAGTGTTACTCTGCCTTTGATGCAGACTAAATGTCATGGATCAAAGAGGCTGAGTGAGCTGTGATACACGCTAAGAACCAATCAACTCTCTGCTGAGCTTCACGTGTCCTTGTGAGGAAATGTTGTCTTTTTGATCTGTTTTGTTCAGGTTAACAATCAGATCAGAGGGCAGCAAAAACCACAGAACCTACAAAGCATGGCGGGTTTGACCCATCGTTGGTCTTGGTGATCTCATTTGAAAGTGCAGATTACAGTAGAATTAACCTGCACAGATTCTGATGTTGGAGGCTTTCAAGTAGAGGAAAAGCTTTATGGCAAACTGCATATAAATAAAAGAAGGTCTACAGATGGTCCTTTTTTTAAACATTGGAACTGTGAGATGTCTTTGAACAAGAATAAAACAAACTCACACAGAAGGAAAAACACACAGAATCAGTTCAAACTGAGGATGAAAAGCTTCCCACTCACTTTCAATGGGTTTAACAATAGGTGGTCATTTAAAATTAATTTTTGCCTTCCTTCCATGGCCGTGGGCAGTCATAAATAAAAACTTGTGTATGTATGTATGTATGGGTGGGTGTTTGTTTTTTTGTTTTTATTTATTTGTAAGGTAGAACATTGAACTGCCATGCTGACTGCTCCAAACTAGTGCAAATTGTTGCAGACTTACCCCAAGTGTGAAAGTGTGATGTGTGATTTTTAGTGAAATCTGATAAAACGTGTCGTGTCACAAAAAATTTCTGTGCAATGACAGGAATTTAATAATGTGTTCAACAGCAGGCAACTGGACTATTTTTCTTGTTTCTTTTTAAAAATTTGTCACTTCCCATACAAAAGGCTTCTTAAGGACTGATTGGTTTAGAGTTTTAGACTTACGTCATTATAATGATCAAAATAATAGTGATGTTAGAGTCATGTGAGTGCCTGGCTCAAACCACCCCCCTGTGAGACGTTAGTGTTGTTGATACTTCCCAAAGAGGCTGACATGTGAGCTGATTTGGTCAAGTTTCAAGGTGTGAATGGTTGTGAAACTGCCTGGAGAGATGATTCAAGGTTAAACTGTAGGGGTTTGAAAAAATAGAACCTGAGGCCATATTCTGTTAGTTTTTAATGTTTCTTCTTTCAACCACTCAAAAGAGTTCTCTACATGGAAGAAGTGGAAAAAGGAGTACTACGAGGGAACTATACCTAACCTCTGGTTTAGATTGGTGGACAACATCTGGGTCAAAATCCAAGCTAAACAAGTAAAAACTTTTATGGAACACATTAACTCAGTGGACAACATCAAATTGACACAGTTCTGTTTGTCATGTCAGGGGTTGTCTATCAGCGAAGCAAAAATAGCAACAGGTCATTTAGGCCGTGTTTACACGAGACTGGTCTCAAAGTGGTCTGAAATTATTTGTGCTTTTTCAATGTTTGGAGCAAAAATCAATTTAAATCACATCTTTTTCATGGAATTGCTGCAGTAATGCAGCAGGCAGGGTTGCCAGATGGTAAATTGTTGTATTGTTGCTTTCAAATTATCGAACTTTGACCCAAAATTTCATATATGCTGAGTGAGATAGTTGTAAGATGCGTGTTTTGTGAAAAAAACAAAAAAAAGGTCAGAATAAAACTTTTGCTTTTATCTGGCAACCTTGGTGCCGAGTTCACCTGCATACACCGATCATGCAGTAACAGTGTGATCACCCGCTTCAAATGTTGTCAGTCCTTTAAATGGATGTCATCAGCTGCTGAATGGTGTTCCTTCCCTGTGTATCTTGTCAAAATCCTTTATGAACACACCCCCACCCAAACCCCCACCTCTACACACACACTCAGAGTGGATTTCCTTTTTCCCCACCTTTGCAAATATTTATTCTTCATGACCAAACTGCTCCAGCTTCTTCAGGGTGCTGCCTCTGACCAAATCAAACCAGAGATTAAACCAAATCAGAAACTTTTACTTGGATTGAGATCTGATTTTTTACTGGACCATCCCAGAAGTATTTACATTAGCAATCCAGGACATTTATCTCTGTCCATCCATTATCTATACCCGTTTCTTCATATTTTTCAGCAGGATCAGGGGATAGATTGGTGGTTAAAAAGTTTGAGTTTAGTCCCATCTGACCGCAGCACCATTTCTGCCACTCTTTCACAAATGTATGCATAAATCTAGTTCCAAACAGTGTGTTTCCTTTTTTTCCCCCTATGCTAGATCTGCCTTTGGGCTACTTTTTGTGTTGGTGCAGCTTTGTTGGATTTGCTGGGAAGAAAACAAAGGATTTTTAGCCTTTTTATTTATTTATTTATTTATTTATTTATTTATTTATTTATTTATTTATTTATTTATTTATCTACCATGTGTGAGGCTGAAAAAGCAAGTAGAGAGAATTGAGAGAATAATTTTAAAATACTCATTTGTTTTAAATGTATTAGACAAAAATTAGACTAGTTTTACTGCAACACTTGCTTTTTATTGGCTGTACACATTTAGCTCGTTGACTGAAGCTGGTGTAATTATGACCACAAAGTGAGAATTTATTTTTAAATCTTAGTTTTATAACCTCGATTGGGCAAAATTGTGTCATGTGCAATAAAACAAAAGAAATTTTTTCAATAATTATTATTTGCTGCTTTGCAATTACTGCAATATGATGTTGTTTTTTGTATGTGATGCACTATAAGTGTAAATATGAGCTCATGGCATTTTACACTACTAAAGATCTGCTGCCACTCAATACTGTGGAACAGGTGAGTTTTACCTCACAGCTTATTTTAACCTGTTAAAATGAAGAACTTAGTTTGACTGATGCTTTGTAAGTATAATTTTAGAACACAGGGTAACTGATTTAGAGTCAAAAACATGCATACGCATTTGTCATCTTTTAATTGTTATGTCAGTCATTAAGGCTAAATGCCACAATTAATCATGATTTTATTTTATTTTTTTTGTCATTATTTTTAGCCACTATGCAAAATCGGTAAAACTGACTGGGTTATTTTAGTGTTTGCTGAGTTTTATTAGTTGTGGCAGCCATTTTGAATTAGGTTGACTCCAAAGGTTAAATATTGTAGATATATATCCACAGATTTTTTTGAAAGTTTTATTGAAATTGATCCAGTGGTTAATAAGATATTTTGTTAACAAAACACACATAAACACACTATTACATTTTCATCTAAACATTAAAAGATGGGCAATAACAAAAAGGGCTGTTAAAACTAGCTGTTTCCAATAGTGACATGAGCTGTGATGAATGTTTTCTGTCAGAAACACGTTTTACTTACTGCAAAAACTAAAATGCAGGACATGTCTTATCGCTTGGTTTTATTATCTGATTTCACAACAGCTCAGATGTTCTGGTTATGTATCATGGGAGCATCGGTTCTGGCTTTTATTGTGTGACCTGTGGTAATACTACACCATCAGTCACTGCTAAGTGATCATGTGGGTCATCATCATTACCATGAGAATAAGGGAAATGTGCTCTGAACAATGTGTTTTAGGTTTAAAAAAGGACACAAGAGAAGAGCATGAAAAATTCATGGACTTCCTCGGGCGTGTTCTGCAATCCCAAACCATCATGTCCCTGTTCAATTAGGATTTCTGGGTTTCAACAAGATCAAACAAAGTCAAACGGTCTAACACCACCGGTCTCTGCTTGCTTAGTGTCTTGTGCTTCTCTCTGTAATGTTTCCAATAATTAGCAGAATTTCAGTTGGACATGTCTGATGATTGTACGTGCTAAAACCAACACAAAGTACAGCTGAAAAACAGAACTTTACAAGTCAATCCATTTTAAGATTACCATAATACTTCGCTAACCTTGGAAAATAACTCAGCCAATTTATAGATATTGGGTTACATTTTGATGCAACCAGAGTTGAGAATCAGTCATGGTGAACAAAGCAAGAGACATGAGTACAGTTTTGAATAAAAATCTGGTGGTACAAAAATTGAAAGACTACAGACGTTGTGTTGTTATAGTTTTGTCATTTACAAAAACACATTTTTTTTACTATTCTTGTTGTAAATCATCATAAACAAGCTCGGTTCCTTAGTTCTTCACTTATTGCCTCTAGGCTAATTTTGTTAATTTATAATATTATTTTATTATTAATATTATTATATTTATATTTTGCTAATCTATTTTAAATTTTCACTGCTTCTGTTTAGCATTACCACAGTTGCTAGACTACAGGACATATGCCGAGGTAAGGGCAGGAAAAATGCTGATGGCTAGATCATCCAAATTCACCGACAAAGGACCCGCGAATGTTGATCAGGTAGGCCGGGTCCTTTGAAGGATGCAGCCCCTGAACATGGACAAAGCATATAAGCACCAATATATCTTGCAAGCTATCAAAATACCATGAGATTTAAAAAAAATGCTATTTTCAAAGTTTGACCAAAGGTGCATATCGCCTTTAATTAAAATCAAAAATCTTTACAAAAAGAACCAGGCTGTAGTGGTAGTGATGGATTAGTTTTTCAGAAGACGACTTTGTTTGACACACGTCTCAGAAGGACACTGCCTTTCTTCATTCAGCTGCACATGGATGACTGGGGAGGCTGGTTTGATGAAATCAAGGCATGTAATTGGTCACAACTTGCTTCACTCAGCTGACCTTTGACAAGTGAGGAATGTATTTTAGATTAGTGTGAATGGTGACAACCTATGATCTTATCAGCTGTGATTGAGGCAAACAGTAGCAGTGATGAGGGGGAACCTGTAAAGCCTTTCTCTGGCAATATTGCAAAGCCTGGTCACACATCGATGAAAACATCTCATCAAACATTTATGCTATCAGCTCCGCAGCAAATCCATTTGAATGTGCTGAGCTGTGGGGATAATTACAAGCCATGATGATAAATAATCTCTACCTCAAAGTTAGAGAGAGACGCAGTCAGGTATTATGTTCCTCCTAGCCGATGCAAGCGATGAGGTAATTAATAGCAGCATGAAAATCATGACACAATTTCATAGTTAACAGTAATTACCTTGCTGACTGCGGTGATTGCAGCTCTTCTGTCTGCCCTGGGCTGGAAACCCACTGTCCTCAGCCTGGTGTGTGTTCAATGAAATAATTTTGAAGCTACGTGTTGCAGAAAACATGAAGATTCCTCTGATTCAAACCCACAGAGAGAGAGAGAGAGACACTGGTGGTTTGATTGAACTTGTTTGCTCAGGGACAGAATTAAAGAAGAAAGATGAACCACAGAAAGCAGAAGTCAAAACCCTATTTTATGTATCAATTGATACTAGCCTTCCTGCTACAAGTCTGTGTTTGTATTATCGAAGTACAAACACATTTGGTGTCATTCGGTAAATTATGACATGTTTAATGCAAAGTTGGTATTATTTAAAATGTCTTGGTTATGACAACTTGACATTAACCAAGACAAAAATGTATTTTGTGAAAACTTGACATTAACCAAGAAATAATATGATGTGAAACAATCACATGATTCTGTAAATACAATAACAGACTATCACTTGACATTTCCATATCAGTATACATATCATATCATACCAATGTCAGGTTGTCATAAGACTGCACTAGTTGTCTTTTATTGCACTTATTTAGTTCTTATTGCAGCTCGTGTCGAGTTCAGTAGCAGCTGACAGATAAAAACGTTTTTTAAATGTGTTCTTGTCTTGATTGAGCTCTACTTTTCTTCCTGAAGGTAACAGTTCAAACAGATCATGTCCAAGGTGAGACAAGTCCTTTAGGATGTTGTCAGCTTTATATAGGCAGCGGGAACTATGCAAGTCTTCTAGTGAGAGAAGAGGGCAGCCTACCATCTTCTGAGCTGTGTTGATGAGTGCTTTCCTTTGAGCCACTGTGCAGGTGAGCACTGATGGAAGGATGCCAGTCATTTTCTTTTTCCTAAAGTCTTTGAGGTGTTGAGGTTGTTCTCTCTGCACCAAGCAGACAGTTGTTCCATTTCATCCCTGTAGGCTTACTCATCTCCTCCACTGACGAGCCCCACCACTGCTTTGTTATCTGTGAATTTGATGATGGTGTTGCTGTGGTGAGGAGTGCAGTCATGTGTAGAGCAGAGGGTTCAGCACACATCCCAGGGGGATTCTGGTGCTGAGGATGAGGGATGTGTGATGACTCACTTGAAACCTTTTGGGTGGCATTTGGAAGCCCCAGTTCCCCAATTGTCCACCAATATGTCGGGGTGATGGTGTTGAAAGTAGAGCTGAAGTCTACAAAGAAAATTTACACATAACTTTCTTTTGCTCCAGGTGGGACAGAGAAACTAATGAAACTTGCAGAAAGTATTTGAATTTACATCTAAACTGATTATATTTTGAACTTAACACCAAGCAACCTTATAAAACACACATTTGTCTGTAAAATTTGATGTGGTAGTAACTGGTCAATGATTGATTTTGTAATTGTGTCATCAGACCTGTGGCCCTATGTCTTGGACACTTGGGTAAAGAGAGGGGCAGAGCTGTCAACTGATCACCACCTTGTGGGTGAACTGGGAACGTTTGGTGGAGCCCCCTGTCAGTAGGATCTTCAACTCCCACCTTGAGGAAAGTTTTTCACATGTTCCGGGGTAGGTCAGAGACATGGAATCAAAATGGGCCATGTTCAAGGCCTCCATTGCAAATGAAGCTTCCAGGACATGTGGCCTGAAGGTCATTGGGGCCAGTTGCGGCGGCAACCAAAGGACCAGCTGGTGGACACCAGCGGTGATGAAGGGCATCAGGCTGAAGAAGGAGGCCTTCCGGACTTGGCTTTCCCAGAGGACTCCTGAAGCAGCTGACAGGTACAGGGTGGCAAAGAGGGTTGCATCTTTGGTGGTTGCAGATGCAAAAACTTGGGTGTGGGAGGATTTGGGGGAAACCATGGAGAAGGACTTTTAATTGGTCTCAAGGAGGTTCTGGCAAACCGTTTGACGACTCAGAAAAGGAAAGCGTTCCCTGTCCCAGGCTGTACTTGGTTTGGGTGGGAAATTGCTGACCAGGACTGAAGATATCATTGGGTGGTGGCAGGAACACTTTGAGGATCTCCTGAATCCACCCTCCATGTCCACCTTTGGGGACGCAAAGTCTGAAGACTCGGGGAAAGACGAGTCCATTACTGTGGCAGAGGTCACTGAGGTAGTCAAAAAGCTCCTTTGTGGCAGGGCGCCAGGGGTGGATGAGATTCGCCATGAGATGCTGAAAGCTTATGACTGTGTTCCTCAAGGAATTTCTTTGGGGGTGCTGCGAGAGATTGTTTGGGCTGCTACTAAGAGCGATCCAGTCCTTATATAACCAAAGCAGGAGCTGTGTTCGCATTCTTGGCACAAACTCGAGGTGGTTTTCAGTGCGTGTTGGACTCTGTCAGGGCCTTCAATCCTGTTTGTAATGTTTATGGACAGGATCATAAGGGGCAGTCGTGGAGAAGAGGGTGTCTGATTTGGGAGGAATTATATATCCAGTGGCGGCTGGTCAATAGGGGGCGCACGTTCGCCGCCCCACCTCTACTTTTGGTACACAAAAAAAAAATGATATACAATATTATAACAAAATAAAATGCTATAAATGTTTCGAAAAAATATTGTTTATATGTTTTCTGATAAGCAAAATAAATAATTTATAGTTATTGATGTGTAAACTTTCATTTTACTCACGAGCGTTTTCATGTTGAGTCACTTCCGGGTCACGGCC
>JARVJO010000165.1:3191061-3202601 GCA_031762555.1 Cynodonichthys magdalenae | reverse complement strand
GATTTTAATCTTACACAGACCACATCCACCGCCTCATCAACAGGAACGCACGTAAAGAGTGATGTGACATCAAAGGAGACCATTAAGCAAAAAATACAAATATTGGCTCTTAAGGAGCCAGCGCATCTAACACTCATGTTTTTGGTTTGTGGGAGTAAACTGGAGTACCTGAAGAGAACATGCAAAATCTACCCCAGAAGGGCCCTGAGTGAGAGGCAACAGCTCTACCAACTGTGCTACTTTGCCTCCTTTCATCACTCTGAACAAAAACATGCATGTTACGTTAGTTGGCACCAAGTGTTAGCCTGGTAAAAAACAGCCCCTTGTTTTACGCTTTGCTTTGTACAGAGGGGCTGGACTCTTGGCTATTAAAAAGTAATTTCTTGCTGGAGGCATGGACTCTGTTGAAGTTTAAAATGATTGGATCTGATTTACCCAATTGTTTGGCCGTGACATATGTAGTGCACCAGCTCAACCGTGAAGGAAGCTAAGCTAAGAAGCTAACCGGACGTTGCATGCTGAAGCACTAAGCTAAACAAGATGGCTGTAAATGAGTGCTGCAGGCTTTGTGAAAAAATGTAATTTAATTTGGAAGTCTTGTTAACACAGACTGGCTTAATTTACTTCCTCCGCTGTCATTCCTAAACTACAACCAGACTAAAACGGCGCAGAAAACCGTTGTCTTCATTCACAACCCCATATGTTCGCTGATTGGCCCGGTTGAAATTCTACTGGAGAAATCCTTGTCTACGGGAAGAATCCCAGATGGAGCAGTGAAGGGAAACTAGAATTGAGCAGGAAATAGAAGTTGGAAGAGTAGAAAGGCAACCAGGAAATTGAACTGCGACACTCCGGTAACAGGATGACTCACCTTACGACTCCAAAACAGCCGCCTCCGAATATGAGACTTCTCGCAGTGGTCCTACAGCCATTTGCAGAAACACACAGCTCCCAGTCAGAAGCAGCCAATCAGAGCCAAAAAGATTGTCTTAGTCAATCACATTCATGTACACACTGCTCATGCCCTTCCCCAACACAAGCTTGAGATTGCTGCAGTTATGCTAAAGGTAGGGATACAACCTAACTTTACAGGAAAACTTCCATTTTTGGAGATTCTGAATGTGCCATGGCTGCCATGGCTCTATTACTCACTAGTCTGCACGTTCAAGGTAGGCTTCACTGTGGAGGGAGGGCTGTATTACAGCAGAGAGCAAGTGGGTGCTGCTTGTTTAAACTCTATGGCCCTCAAGAAACTCCATACGGCAGCTTTAATGTGGCACTGTGATGAATTTGAGACCCCTCCAGGTGTACTCTACCTCTCGCACATTGACTGCTGGAGCTAGGCAGCAGATCCACATGGCCCTGCACAAAAGAAGCAGGCATGAGGGGTGGGTGAGGTGACTAGTATGGTCTATGTCAACATGGACAGCTGCAAGTAGTGATGTCACTTATCTTCAAAACTGAATCACTCTGATTTCGACGTTGGTATGATTATTAATCAGTGTTAGTGCAATAAGATGGTTTACTTTTAATTTGTTCGTAGAATTGATCCTTTACTGTATTTTATATATAGTACAGGTTAATGCAAGTGAGCTGTGCAATCAGTTCGGTGTAACAGTTGGGTTTTGTGCTGTAAGAATTTAAAAGATTTAGTGTCACTGTCGGAACAATGACATTTATTAATGGATTTACTGTGAAATAAGAAAACCTTTGCATAAACATCCACCTCAAGGAAGTCAAAACGTCTCCTGAGTCTGCCTGCCTTCTATCACGTTTCTGCTGCACTACTCTACACACACAAAAGCCTGAATCCCATACACTGTCGAGAAAATTATACTGGAAAATGAAAATACTTTACTCCCCGGAGGGATCAAATAACAAAAGCTAATTTAAATTTTACATAACAATAGTGAATATTTCACCAGGAAAATATTGTAACAAAAATAAAGAAGGAAGGAAGAAAAAATATATTATGGGGCATGCTGTACGACTATCTGCAAGTGGGACTCAAAGCACAGTTTGACCAGCACACTAACATGACACAGTGGTTGGATGGATGATGTTTCTATTATAGGTGATTGTCTGTGCAAGCATTGACGGACAGATTAACTTATGACAGCTGTTTTTTCTGCATGACTTCAATATGATTCAGATGTGCACTGAAAAGTCTCTAAAATGACAGACCAAGACCTTTAGCACACTGATTGAGTCTCAAAAACCCTTTAGGACCAAAGTCTAGAAGTTGGGTTTGTTGTAAGGTTCACATCCAGCATTAACAGACTCTAAACAGGGTTCTCGATGCTACATAATGATGATGGACTGGATGATTATTTAAATATTTAATAATAACAGCAACAGAACTTTCATCTGGTTAATTCAGTTTAGTAAAACAGCATAAATTCACAAGTCATCTAAAAGCACTGTGCAGAAAAACAAACTGGTCCAATTAAATACATTTATTCCAAGTACAATGTCAATCAATACCAGATAAAGATTAAAATCCAGTTACCTACAGTTCAGTTTATTCTAAATAAATTACAACTACTCATCCTGCATGCGACTTTGGACAAAATACAATTCATTTGTGGCCACAAGATCATGTTAATTATCATTATCCCCCCCCCCACCACCACCACTGGACAGACTCCGTAAACAACTTTGAAAACATTAAAATAATATTATAAAATAGTTGGAAACCATTAGATTGCGTCTAACTTTTACTTTAACTTTTACCTTTCTTTTGGTTCCCAGCATATTGAAAGAAGAAAGAGATTGGTGAAGCTTTATATGAACCCACAAAAAGTTACAAATCTTTGTTTTAGATCCTAAACAATACCAAACACATAGAATGAATACAATATGAGTGTATTGTACTGTGCTATAAATTTGAAAAAATGAGGCAGGATGCATCTTAGGTGTGAAAATCCAGTACATGTTGTGTTCAAGAATGACTCAGCATTTCTTGTAACAAACAAATGTTTAATATTTCAGTGATGTTTGGTGATGTTCCGGTGGGTAAAAGTCTAACTGGGAGCCAAGTTGTAAAGCTCTTCCTCCAGGATTCTTCAGTAAAGAATTTGTCTGTCAGAAGTATAAATATAAATACCAGTGCAAAAACAGAAGATATAAAAGTAAACTGAACTTTAAAGACAGGTGCCTCCCATGACTCAGTTCTCATAAAAATGAACAACTGTGGAGAATAGGCTATGCCTTATAGAGATTAGTAACATTTTTTTTGTCTCAGTTGTTTTCAGTTCCTTTTTCTATGTTTGATCAATAGTCAGTCCTGCCACAATAATTCACAAAAAGTTCTTATTTCTCAGCACTCCACACATCAACTTTACTGATCAAACAGCAGCTAATTTACACAAACCATTATGTGTTTAAAACAGTTATGGATCCACATTTTCATTATTCAGGGATATTTATTTTAGAATTACACACACCAATGAACAAACAATTAATTTACAAATGATAGAAGAAAAAAAATGTAAAAAAAAATAAAAATAAGCAAATATATTAACTAAAATGTTCACATAGGTATTATATATATTAAACATGGGTTAAATCGAGAATTAGTAAAAAAGAAAAGAAAACAAAAAAGAAAAGAAAAGCCAACGGTGTTTTTTTTGCAAACTTGCAAAAAGATTTTTAAGTAGAAAAAAAGGATAAAATACAGTTACAGATACAAAGAAGTGCAAAGTGAATGAAATATGCAACATGCATAAATATACAAAAATGTGCAACACAGAATATGCACACAATATATCAGTGACCTGACTGAAAACACAAGTTTCATTTTTTTGTTTATTCCCATATTTAACCCCTTTACTTGGATTCATAGACTGAAGTGAAGTCTGTGAACAGACTCATTTTAGGAATTCTGCAGTTTTTTCTGACACGTCAGCTTCTGCCAGAGGACATGTAGGATTTGGGTTAATTGATACCTTTGACTCTACAGATTTTCTTTTCTTGGTGGAGTTTGCATGTTCACCGTCTATACGTCGGTTTTCTATTGGTGTTCTGAATTCCTCCCACAGACCAAAACATGCCTGTAAGGTTTACTCTAAATTGTTCCAAATTATGCCAAATATTGAATCAGTTTTTATCACAGAGGTGGATTTCTGAATGTTTGTTTGAAAAATCAATCATCTAATTTAAAAATTAGGTGAGGAAGCTCCTATCTGGATCAGCGAAACCATCAGCGCCATCAGTGACAGCACTGATGTAAAGGTTTGAAGAATTAGTTGAATTGCATTAGGAGAAAACAGGATTCCCCCACAGCTTCATGTTAAACTGATGCATCACATGGTAACATCAAACATACATTTCTCCCTGTTGGTTTGTGTCGGGGCAAAGGAAAAATATGAAATGAAATGTCACAATTCCATCTTTCATTTTCAACTGATATTTAGGTCAGTATATCATTATACATTTTTAAATAGTTTTAAGTTTATCCCCTTCCAGTTCTTCATCACTGCTGGAGTTTTCTCTTCCTGTCTTTAGTACAACTCTAAAATGATAACAGATCAAAATCAAACAAATTATTAGTATGTTGTCCAAATGTAGCTTACTCTTCCTGTTCCTGAATGTATAGAGCATTCATATAATCTTAAGGGGTAGGTTTGTGTCATTTTTAGGACAGCCAATAGCTACTGTCCTATCTGAAGAGTTGGCAATACTATGGCTGTGTCCAAAACAAGAGGCCGGGTCGTCTGAAGGACCTGACCTACCCGGTTTAGGTGGGCTGCGTCCTTGGTAGACTAAATCTATTCCTTTCTCCTGCTTCATTGGCCATTACTAGCAGAAAAAAATCTCCAGTCAGCCCACAATGCAATATGGGACATGATGAGGTGTGAAGGATCCATAGGACCGGTCCTTCAATTCGGGGCAAAGGAAGGACATATTTGTCAGCCACATCGAAGGAGTCTTCGGATTTGGACAGCCTCCGTTGTGGCGCTGCGACATAAGCGGCCGATGAATTCGACCTTCGGAGAACTCTCCTTTTGAACACAGCCTACATGTAGGTGATGGCAGGAGTAAAGTTTTTTTTATTGGTGCATGGAAACACAAAAATTATTGTTTATTGTTGCTTTTTAAAACAATTTATTGTTAATCAAAATAGACCTAAAGCAGTGTTGCCAAATCTTGCGAGAGTAAACAAGCATTCAGCTCTATGAAAACAAGCCCAAAATAAGCCCAACTGGCAACCCACCACATTGTGTAAAACAGAGATCAATTTTAACAGTAATGTATAAATTTATACATTTGTTATTGCACTATACAAAAGCAACAGCAAAATTATGGTTAAAAATACCATAAAAACAAATAACTCTAATTGTTTGAATAACTTAAATTATTTTAATAATGTACACTTTTAATCTCTGATCATAAGAAAAGTGCATTTTGCATATGTAGCAGCAAAATGACAGTACAGTCAACAAAACTTCACAAAACATTTTGTGCGCTTTTTTTCATATTTTTCCGACTTACTGCAACTCATTCTTACTCAGTTTTGTCACTTTGTATCCAGAGGGGAAGAAGTAGTTTTTGCTGTGCCGTGAAAACAACTGTCATTACTGTCATATTGTTCTCTTTTGCTCAATTCATGCTGTTTAAAAAACAAATTTCAAACAAATTCAAACTTATCAAAATTGTAATGTGTTTTACTTGTATCCCAATGCAAACAGCGTTTTATGTCTGTGCACCACCTGTGTAAAATGTCCCAGTCCATTAAATCGAGTGCACCAACCCCACTGTGTTTTGGAAATAGACACATCCGCTGTATCAAGTCTCCTGTCAGAAGTTCTGAACCGGTTCTGAAGCAGTTTTTTTTTTAGCTGTGTTGTGTTATAATTTAACAAAATAACATTCAACGCAGCTAAATACTCTCATTTGATGTGTGCCGAGTCAACTTGGGTGGGAGCGATAACCAGTTAACGGGTGAATGGAAAGGACAAACCTACTACTCCTTGTGTTTTGCTTAACTGTGGGGAGCTGGGAGAGGAGTTTCATTCGGAAAGAAAGACAAAAAGACAAGCCCAAAATAAGCCCTTCATGTTCAAAAACAAGACCAAAAAACCTCAACCCGCGACTCACAGGATTTACAAGTGACTTTAGAAAAAAAGAAGCCCAAAGTCACTTACAATAAGTGGACCTGTCAACACAGACCTAAAGGTGTCATATACTGTAACTACAATAACACTGTACTTTCACCTCTCCAGACTCTCTTCCATATGCTTATGGAGAGTCTAACTGGGTCTCCTGACTTCATTTGTCAACTACTGATAATAAAAAATATTGATAGCACTAGTACCAGATGTTTATGTTTTATAATCAGTACAAAGTTCAAAATATCAACACTTTAGTAATTTCAAGTAATGTACGTCATCAACAGAAACACATCTTATCTAAATCAGACACGGTTTGTGGAATTACTTTTTCTTACACCTGGGTAATGATTAAGATGTTGCATGTTCAGTATTTTCTTTTAAATATGTTTATGTAACATAGTTTAGGACTCGAGTACTTACGGTATTTTTATAGTAGTTTTTGATAAATAGGCAATAGTTTATTTTGATGATTTTATTGTTTTACTTGATCTTTTATTTTTTACACCACTTTCACATATTGTGATTACTTTGATATGATGATGTCCTCTGTTTTTTCTGTTGTATTAGCTTGAATACATTGTAAACGAGGATGTTACATCAATATACTTCTGAGTTTAAAATGAACAAGGGTTGACTTCAACACCAAAGTGTTGATTGATATACCTCTGCGTGTTTGCCTTTGAAAAAAATGTCAATTTTATGACAAATCATCATTTATGCCTTGATCTTTGACCCTTTGATGCCCAAATTTAATCTGATTGAGTACTACCTAATGGAGTTTATATGCCTATTTATAAGTAAATATATAATTTCATTCAGGAGATACCATGTACACAAGACTACCTGTGTTGGCCGGACACCCCGCTAACACACAGACAGCCAGAGAACCTTATGCCTCCAGCCCCAGTAGGTGGAGGCATAATAATAAATAAATTACTCTGATGTCTTGGATTTTTTGTGAAGCACTGATTTACTTCTTTTATATTTACCAGAAATATTACATGTATTTTCAAAGTATTAGTATCCAATCAATATTGCCGATACCAGCCTGAGTCTTACTTAGTATCAGAATCGGAAAAGAAATCGGTGGTACAGAATATCACTACTCTCAACAATGAAGGGGGTCGAAACTAATGCCAGATTTAACTCCACCCTTATTTGAATTCCATTTCTCAATCTTTAAAATAGCCAAATAACTGTAGTAAATAAAAAGTAGACAGTTTATTAGCTAAGAGAATATGAAGCATCACAAAAGGTTGTGTACATTTTTTTTTAATTGATGCCAAGTCAGAAAAAAAATTACCCATTTTCTACTTTTACTCTTAGAAATTGTGTAATATTGTGGTTTAACTCTCAGCTATCTGTTACTCAGACACTTGACTAAAATATACATCAGAATATTTTTCCGGTGTTATTGGTGATAATATATAAAAATATTAAAATGCAACCCCTTCATTTTGAACTTTAAATCTACCAATGTAAACAGTCCATAGCCCCACAAATACAAATATTGTTTTGAAAAGAAAATTCACTCATTAAGAAATATGCTGCTCTACTACACCTATTACATTTAAGTAGTGCAGCTGTGCTGCTAAACAATAATGATTCCTTTGAAACTGGAATATTTAAATTCAGTATTTATTCATGCTTTCATGGCACAGACAGCGGAGTCAGTTCAAACTGTGAACGTAACAGTCCCAATTATCTGTTCTTGTAGGTATAAAATTATTGAAATAAAAACAGTCTGATGATGTAAGAAACATTCACATTAAATGCAAATTTACTTTGTCAGTGATTCACTTTACACTGCAAACAAATGACTTGTCTGGAAAAATACATAATCAATTATAGTTAGACATAGGTCCTTCTGAGTACGAGGATTCCATGAGTTTGTTTCCTCTGTTCCCTCCACTAATCACTTCCTGCAACTCCTGAGTGGTAGGTGGGCCAGTCAGTACCAGCTGTCTACAATGACAGCTGATGAGCTCTACAACTGCATATAAGGCTGAGACAGACCACAACTCTTCACTGGAACTTTAAACACTAATGGAGATTCAGTCTACAGTGCCCTCATTTTGAAAGGTTTAAAATCTAATCTTGTTTTTGATTTACCTTGTGTCCCATTTTATGGATCCTCAAAGATGGTAGACCTTAAATAAATAAATGAATATGATATATGATGAGAACGCCAGCTAAATGTAATTACTTATGCTCTCCTGCAACTTGATAACAAATATTTAAAGACGGACAGGAATATGTTAACTAGTTAACTAGCTTGTGTGAGTTCCCTCACTAAATTCTATTTTCCTACCTATGTATCTCCATGTAGTAAATTTCTCAACATGATATCTTTTGTCTGCTAGACTGAAACACTTTCCTTGAAATACAATTCTTTAAAGTAGCAGAGGTTAAAAGGAAAACGGAACAAAGCTGCTGCTGAAACAGATCTTAGAAACTTATCTTAGTGGTGAAAAACATTTTGACACTTGTTTTTTAAGCATTAGATCATCACTGCGTGTTTCAGATATCAGTTTCTGCTACACTGGATTAACTTAAAGTATTTATGTAAAATTCAACATAATTTTCACTTAACCTAAATAATGGTGGTTTGGTTTTTGAACTCAAGCAAAGCGAATCAGTGAAACTGACAAATTATGAATAAAAATGGCAATTAGCCTACCCATAAAACTGTTTTTGTCTCATGCAGCCGTAGAGTTCAAACTAGTATTCATGGATATTAATTCTAACTTTTGATTTAATAGAAACGTTATTTCTTCGGGATGGAACAACTTTACAATATACACCACACATGATTTAAAATAGTATGAAGTTCAAAGCAGGCTTGGACTTTGGTAGTTATTGAGTTGTTTTCGAACGTTTTCATTAAATTCTATTTATCTGAGGGAGAGAATTTGAGTCTTTTTTTTCTAGAGTGTGTCAAAGCTTTGACACATCTGAACAACCTAAACTTACATATAGTAGGTTGAACAGATCCTGGAAACGCATTTGCATTAGCGAACCAGGATGGTGTCATCGTCCTATGACAAATGTCAACACTAGCCCTTGCTAATGCTGCTGAAGATGGCATTTAAAATCTAAATTCAAGATGTGTTCATTAAGCAGTATGAAGGGTACCTGGCACACCAGCCGCAACTAAAAGTTTGATGTCTTATAGTGAACACTTAGCAGTGGTTAGTCGTTAGTGGTTGCTATTTTCTCAGGATGATGTCATAATATGGGTCGAGCACCTATAGGGGGGAAAAAAAATTTAAATAGTTTGTTTTACAGTTCAGATAAATATAGGCCAAACCATTCCTGCCATTGATGGATGAAAACTACTTACTGCAACTGTACAGCATCTTACTAAATAAAACTATTGTGTGCACTGGAATTTCAAACCGTTTAACTAGCGCACAAACATAATTACACCATGTTTTCACTATTCTATCTATTACAAACTATGTTTCAATCATATTCTGAACAACCACAGGACAGCTGTAGTTGAAGCCATATTCAAAGACGGTTGTGTCGACCTGAAGCTGCTATCAGTATTTGAGCTCATCGGTTTCATTCAACCCCAGCAGTGGCAGAGGGAGAACTGTCAGCAGAAAAACCATAGAAGCACCACATTCATTTAATTTCTGCTGTGGTTTGGGCTTGTGTCTGTTTCCACAGCTCTGAGGGATGTGATGGGAGCTGTAGCCACAACCAGCTGTGATCTGTCATGTTCCAGTTGGCCTTTCCTCGTGTCTCAGAGAAAATATAGATCAGATCAGATTTTTGGAATTTGAAAAAAAAAAAACACTTAAATCCTTGAGGTTAATACTAAAGAACTGTGTAAAAATACTTTATAAGCATTTAATCTTCAAACAAGGTATGTATATGTATTGATATGTTTTATCAGAAATGAGTTTACAGTTTTTATTATCAAACAAGCTCATACAATTGTTTTTCTTTTTTGTCCTCCGTTGAAGTGGATTGAGTTTTTATCTCATACAAACTGTTCTACAACTGTACACTTATCCATTTATTCCTTCGAGTCACTCTTGTTCTGACCTCTCCCCTGAGCCCAGTTTGTCATGAGAGATCATATCAGGAGCGAATTCCCCAGACAACATAGCCTCTAGGTTTACAGGGGTCCTCAAACTCTTCCATCACAATAAGGTGATTATTTCGGCAAAAAGGAAATGTAAAAAAAAAAAAAAACGCTCTACAAAAAATGACATTTTTACATGGAATTAAAATCAAAGGGATCTTTTATGCTTATATTGAGTAGTAAGATTTACGGTTGTCCTTCATGCAGTGTTCCCTCAAACCATACATCTAGAATACATAAAAGTATATTTTAGAGTACACACTAGAAATATGCTTGTATTCTTTAAAAATGTACTGATCTTAGCAGGAAGTAGAATAGAATAAAGGAGTGTGAAAAGATCAGTTTATGCTCCCAGAGTTAATTGGTGCAAACTTTTCTTTTTTTTTTTTTTTTTTTTAATCCTTGCAATTTATTCAGATTTCATAATGTGTGTGTGTGAATTAGCTTCAGGCTATTCTGTGTGCCCCGCTGCATCAAATGTGGCTTCCTTTGGCTTCATTTAGAGATAACGAGGAGTCAAGTGGAGGTTCTGCCACGCAGATAAAAAGGATGATTTTTTTTTCCCCAAAAAGAGGCTTTCATGCATTTCTGCTGCCTGTATGAGTTTCTGAGTCTCTGCATGTTGTACACATAAAATGCAGGGGCTCATAGATTGCTTGCTACTCTGTCTATTGGAGCGCTTGAAAGCAGGATGAAAACAGAAGCCCTGACGTGATCACAGCAGGGTGTGAGAGGCCAGGCTGCTCCACCAGCAAACAAAGCAGCCTCATTATTCCCCACTGATAAAGGGTTAGTTGCTAAATGGCTGTAAGAGAGCTGCCTCAACTGACACATCATTTGGTGACATACAAGTGGCTCTGAACATCAGAGAATCTTTGCTTTGCTTGATTTGTTCCACAAAGGCTTCTGTTTTTCTTCTTATCCACTTTAAAATGTGTGATGACATTCAACACTCAATCATTTTTCAGTCAAGTGATGAACTTCAACATTCAGTTAGAAGGATTTTTTTTTTCTTTAGGGAGCTCTCAGAGTCATCAGATGTTATAGTAAATGTCTGAAAACCTGAAACTTTAAACAAGAAAGATGTATTCATTTCTATTGGGTCTTCAATGAATTTCAGGTATACATATTTATGCTTGCAATGGTTAGAATATTTTTATAACAGTTTATCAGTTTATTTTTATACTGTTATTGCTTTGTATTGAGAACAGCAACTTCTGAAGGATTATCTAGTTACACGCCTCGCAGTAATGCAACACAATCAGACTCATAATGTTTTTACTTGAGATTTCAAGATTCCTTTGTTGGAGAACTAGGTCACCTGATGAGTG
>JARVJO010000165.1:3176560-3189021 GCA_031762555.1 Cynodonichthys magdalenae | reverse complement strand
TACAGAAACAGAAAGATATATGCTGAAGACTAAACTTGACTCTATTTATCTGAACATGTGGAAAATGAGAGCAACATATAACACTGAATTATAATAAGCTTAGGATTACAACACTAACATTGTGATGATACATCATGTTTACTTTGTAACCAAATAAAATCTCACATGGAAGAAGTTGATAATGGCTCAACTGAAGTGCCAGGAGGCTGGCTCTGGTCAGAGATGGATGGCCCTGTATCCTTCTGACTGTAAAATAAATATAAATAAGGTTAGTTATTGCTCAATCTGCTGTTTACAAGATAAATTTTTACCAATTGTATCACAAAAATGACTAAATAAACAAAAACAATGGTGCGGGAGGGGGGCATTATGAGGGACTATTTGTCCGAAAGCGCGGGATAACCTGCACCATGTTTACAAGAAATGACACATTATCACAAAAATGACTACATAACAAACAAGAACAATGCTGTAACATGAATCAATAAAGTTCCTCTTATATAACAGTGTTACGAGAGTTATGAGTGTTATGTTATGCAGAACTTACTCATGAATCGGGTCCACGTATCCTTCCGCCGGACTCTCTTCTTCGTTCTCCTACTTTTCAAAATCTCTCTCTGTTTCTTCCTCCTGCCTATCTTTGCTCCAGCTCCGCCTACTCTCACTTGTTCCTCATGTTTCTTTCCCAGGTGTTTCTTGTCTTAGCTCATTAGTTCTCCTTTATATTCTATTCTGTGTCCTCTGTCTGGGTCAGAGCTTTGCTTTTTTGTTAAGTGTTCATGTTATGCCAGATCTAGTCCTAGAATCTTGTTTGCTGCCTGGCCAGTGTTTTTGATTTTCTTTTTACTTTAATAAACCTTTTTTGCCACCAATCAGTCCTACATCCTGGGGTTCTGCCAAGCCTGCAAATCTTGACACAAACTTGTAGTTGTGGCCAGAGTCCGAGCTGCCCTTCAAACTGCTGAACCACAGGTACCATTAATTTTGTTTTAATATTTGAAATTTAAATTGTAAATATCCTCTTTAGCATCATTAGCAAAGTTAGGGGTTCTTTTTTCGCAGGATAATGACATCACAATAAATGCTGTGCACCAACGACAAAGGCTGTGTTCCATTCCAAAATTCTTAAAGCTTAGCTTTATTTAGCTGCAACATTTAAGACCTAATTTTTACATTTAGATTTACACATTTCGATTTAAGATTTAACATCTACACATAACATTTAGTAAAAATTTGTCAAATTTAAGAGAAGTGAGCTAAATAAAAAAATGTTAGTGGAAATTGTAAATTGGATTTTACACTCAAAGTGAGCTAAATAAGGAAAATGTGTTGACTATTTACTACTTGGTGCTCCATAATATACAATATCTACTCAAAAATTCTAAGAAATGTATTTTCTAAAGTAAATCCAATCTTTGTTCTGTATTCTATAATGCACTTAAACTGACTCCAATTTCCATTATGTGAGCAGATATTTGTTTACATGCCTATTGCACATTAAACTTAAGAGTCTTGAACAAACTGTTCTCTGGTGTCTTTGATGGAAACACAAGCAGCTGCAGATTCGGGCTGACATGGTGGATCAGCGGCCCGTTGTTTGTCTGTGATTATCAAACCCACTCATGTTCTATTTGTGCTGTGCACTAACCTTTGAAATCATAATGTGTCCCTCAGACACACACAGCTTCCCACTGCAAACAGAATAGTTACCTCCTGGCAACATATGGGGGTAATTTGTACATCACATGCTGCACTTCTTTGTTGTGCACCAAACGGTAATTTATACAGGAGCTATTCCTGTGATACTTGTAAAGCAGGGGCACAGATGTCAGAAGATCCTGCCATCATTTGGTACAAAAAGGGAGGTGAATGCTCTCTGAGAAAGACACAGGAAAAAAAGGCAAATCAAATATGTAGCAGATGTACGCACATCTACTCCAGAGGACAAAGACTGGTATTAAAGAGGAAATATGGAGCAAAATAAGACAGGAGAAAAAAAGAAGCAGCCAGTTTAAAAGATACCAGTTTCAACATCAACACTGATGATGCAGACTCACTCAAATGAAGTAAAGGTTTCAAGTGTAAAGTTGACATGTAAGGAAATTTCCTGTATTGTTAGAAAATTAATCCTTAAAGTTTGTTTGGTTTATCTCTATATAGTCCTCTGATGGAGTGGTGACCTGTCCAGGTGTAACCCCAAATGGGTTAGTTTAGGCCTTGTATTTGTGGGACCTGATTCAGTGTGAGGACTCGAATCATTAACTCCAGAAGATCAAGAACCAACCAGCTCTACTTTTGATGTGGAGCGACTTTGTCAATGAGAACTGATTTCGCAACTTCGGATGTAGTGGCCTCAAGTCTGAGCCAGCCACCCTCCAACAGAAGCTCATTTTTGTGGCCTCCATTCAAAATGTTGATGGACAGACCAGTAAATTAAAAGCTTTGCCTTTTGACTCAACTCTTATTCTTCACTATGACAGAATGAAGCAACACCCTCATTACTCCAAGGCCCCAGTCTGTCACTCCAGCTCCTGCTTCGTTTACTATCGCTTGTGAACAATACGCTGAAATAATTGAACTTTTCTACTTGAGGCACTCATTTCTGACCTGGAGACAGCATTCCACCTTTTTATGGTTTTTGCTGATAAAAAAATGGTTTACTTCTTGATCTGAACTCAGCAAATGATAACACAATTGCTACTGCAAAGCAGCTGATTACAAATGATAGTAAAATAAATTAACAGAGGACATTCAATGAACAAAAAAAGACAAATTGTTCTGAGTTCATCGAGCACATGAAGAAGTGAACCTTCTGCATTTTTTACGGGCAGCTGAATAGTCTTTCAGTCAAAGCAGTGCTCAGTTGTAATGAAGACATACCTAAAAATCATTAAGTGAAAACGCTGTGGAGAGCAAACATCATTCAAAGCTCCATTTTCTTGAGTAAATGCTCCATAGCAAAGAAATGGCCTACCTCATTCACACAGAAAGTTAAAACCAATGATGGAAAAGTTATTGCATTTGGTTCAGCTGGGTGCTGTGAATGATTTATTTTAGTCTTGTCCATTTCTTTTGACACCCTACAAATGAAGGAGAGACTATTTTTTTTTTTCTAATTCTGACAGGTTTGATTTACTTAGCCCACAATAAAAATTTTGTAATTTGAGATTTTATGAGAATAAAGTTGGAAAAATCAGATGATAGTTGAGGTAGCTCCTAAATGGATAAATTACTCTATAACTAATATCAAACACACATTTAGTGAAGTTGTTTTTTATCTAAGATGGTGGGTTGCTAAATACTTTCCTCTTTTGGACTGACTTTTAATATGTTCAAAACAAAAATGTGCATGTCAGAATCACAAACTGCCCAGGACAGGGCTTTACCTGAGTGGGCATTTGCACTCCTTTCAACATCATTAGGATTAGAAATCAGCGTTTCAGTGTCCCATCATTAAAATAGGGAGAACAACAATAAAACAAAAGGTAATATTAAACAGAATCAACAGCTGCATATCAACTGTAAAACTACCTACTTTTTCATTGTCTGTCTTCACATCTTCCACACCTTCTGTTACCATTTTGCCATGGTGTCTTCACTCCTCATCAGCCTCAGTCCGGTTCTCCTCTATCTCCTCATATTTGCTTTGTAGTTGTTTTTTTTTTTACTGTCAACATCAGCCTTTTTTATTAAAGTTGTATGTCTTATTTAAGCTTGTCATGTCATTCTGCATTCCTGGGTCCTACCTCTACAAATCGTGACAATAACTCTGTTAATCTTTAACAGCCCTGGCATTGAGGTCCTTAAGGGTAATGAATTTTCTTCAAGGTAGGCTGGGCCTTTGTGTTTTTTTTTTTTTTTTTTTGTTTTTTTTTTGAGATTCCTGACTTTGATTGGTTATTCAATATGTCACGGACGTGTGACCTGTTGGGGCTCTATATTCGACCCTGAAATGATTAAGTGGGTATAGAAAATGGATGAATTTTATTATTGTTAACTATTTCACTTTAAATTTCTCTGAGCAACATGCATTGCTTAGCTGCTCTACAGCATTACATTTACTACATATTTTAGACTTTATAATATCCATTCTCCAAAATAATGTAGATGGTTTGTTTTCTACAATTATATTGAAATCAAACAGATATTTTCATATGTCGCACAAAGACCTTTTTTTTTTAATATCTATATTTGAATTTTGTTTCCAGAACAATACTGAAAGCAATATACAACTTTTATATACTATTTTTTTAGTCCAAGCCCTCAGTTTCATTTCGGGCCCAATAGGGAAACACAAATAAATAAATAAAACAAGTGTCATCTTCATATAAAGAGGTAGCTTTGCTTGACTCTGGCTGCTTTGCCTGCTCAAATTGAAGTAAACCAGGACAGCATCTAATAAATCTGTATGATGGAAAAGGAAAGGCCAAGTGCTACACACACTTGTGATGCCAAATCACCTTTTGGTCCAATTCCTCTCAGAAAAAAGAATAGATACAATGTTTCTTTTCTGGTGGCGACATGAATCTTAAATAGTATGTCAGTCTGAATTTGTATTCATTCCCTCCCTGCAACATGCACATGAATAGATACAAGAAAGGACATTATACAATATTCTTTGTCTCTGCCATTCAGACAGATGGAATAAACATTGTGAAAAAGAGGGAGGAAAAAAGTCAACAACAGGATTGTAATATCTCATAAAACAGAGAGCTCACCAGTTTTCAGAGACTGTTTTAAGAATTTCTTTTATTTGGTACAATTAACATCAACATGGTGCAAGAATACACAGTCAGTCACAAAATCTTAACCAATATGAGGCAAAGCTACAGGCTGGTGGATCAGATAAAGAACAATTCCTTTTTTAAACCTTTATATCACTTGGTTGTCACTATTGGCAACTACAAAGTTAAATAAAGTTGCAAAAAAATACATATTTTCTTTTGAAATTACATTAAATTTACACAATCTTTGACAGTGTCACTCTCATGTAAACCTTAGATTGTTGAAGAACTGAGAAGTATTGTTGTATGAACAGTTTCTCCCATATGCTGAAGCTTATAACTTCAGGGTGCTCTCATATGTCTGGCTGGTCTCTCTCATTATTCTCCTTCTTGCACAGTTATTCAGTTTTTGAGGATGGCCTCTTGGTAGATGTACATGTCACATATTCCCTCATTTCTTGATGATGGACTTAACAGAACTCAGGATGTTAAGGGGCCTTGGAGATCATTTTGTATATTTAGCCCAACATGTTTTTGATAATATTTTCTCTGACAGAGCTGAATTACAGTCACTCTAAGGGGTAGGGATATTTATGCAACTGCCTATTTTATATTACATAGTTTAATTTAATTGGCAGTGCTTTGTAGAAATGACATTTTACTTTGTCATTAAAGTTTGGGGGTTTTTTTGTCAAAAAAGACACTTTCTATTGCTCATGACTGATACCAATGAATGGCTAAAACAATGTTTGTTTGTGTGTGTGTGGGTAGGGGTATTTTAAAGGCACTGTTAGTATATGTGCTAATGGTCCAGAGCCTGCTGAATGCATCCGTCTGCAAGGAGTTGCATGAACAATTGAATGGCTTGCTCAACATGCAGACTGTTGCATTCATCAGTTGTAGCACCATTTGTACCAAACATGGTCTAAGTTTAGCACACACACATTGTAGTGACACAAACATTGTTCAGTTGATGAAATAAAAAACTAAAAAAACATGTCAAGAGATCAAATATTAGCCAATGTACCATTTTATTTCACAGTAGTATGTCTTTTTTATGACAAGAATAAGTTTTAAAAGTTTAAAAATGGTATCAAAATAAGTCTTCCTTGACTGAAGGAAGACTTACCTCTTTCTCCCTATGTGTTTGCAGGAATAATGACACAAATTCTGTTGTCTGTGGAGGTAAAATGTTTCTCTGCTCTGTGATTCACTATTGAAACTGAATACAACAGAGGGATGGTCAGATATTTACTGGAAGAGATGTTTATTGTAAAGCAATGATATGTCTCAGGGTTAGCTTTATGGCTGTGGAAAACCAAAATGGCTGCCCACTGAGATACATTTAATGTTGTTTTTCTGTTTCCCATTGATTTTAATGTTGTTGTGTTTTTTAAATTAGAATAATGCTGCTCATATACTGTGGCCTTGTCATCAATCGGTGCAGGATCCAATAAAATTAATGTTACTGGTCTCAGCCTCTGTTGTGGTTATGGGGTTTACTGTTCAACATCATGAAAGCTGTAAAAAAACAGGAAAAAAAATCTTTATTGAACCTTGAGGGAAGGTTGTGTAACTTTGTGAAATCAATTTAACCACATGATGAGGTACAAGCAGTGTATAGACAATAAAAAGGCTGTGTTTTCTTGAAGAATTGTGGCTTGAAACAAGAGAGCTGATCATGAACTCCTGGCTTCATATAATCCCAGACTGACCTCAAAGTCCATCTGGATGTTTTCACACTTTTTTTTCACACAGTTTATGAGTCAACATTGAATGAAAGGTTGCAAACTCTTAGCAGTGATGATAATTTTCATTTTTTCTGCCAAACTCTCCACAATGGGCCTGAGAACCTTCAGCTATTTTGCTTCCTGATTCTGGAGCTGTTTTCCACAATCCATTACAGCTACCGAATTTTTTTCAATATTTAAATCTTGTATATTTTGACTAACCAATCACACACAACTCGAATGAGGAAGCAGAGCCTGAGGACCTTGGGTGGGACTCTCCAATCTCTGGTGCTGAGGTCATCTAGGTGGTTAAAAAGCAAGGTCCAGGGGGTAGATGAGTTCCTTAAAGCTCTGGATGTTGTGTTGGTTGACATAACTCTGCAATATTACATGGATTTTGGGGGCAGTTCCCCATGGTTGGCAGATCAGGGTGGTGGTCCCCCTTTTTAAAAAGGGAGACCACAGAGTGTGTTCCAACTACAGGGGGATCATTCTTGTAAGCCTCCCTGGTAAGGTCTATTCATGGGTCTTGAAGAGGAGGATCTGCCAAAAAGTCAAATCTTGGCCTTAGGAAAAACATTGTAGTTTTTGTGCTAGTAGTGAAAAATTAGGCCAACTTTACACCCTCAGCAGGGTCCTGGATTGTGCATGAGTTCACTCAACCAGTTTACATGTTTTGTGAACTTGGAGAAGGCGTTCGACCATGCCCTATGGTGGGTACTCCAGGAGTATGAGGTACCAGGCTCTTTGATTCAGGCTGTTAGGTCCCTGTACAACTGGTGCCAGAACTTGGTCCACATTCCAACCAGTAAATCATGCTTGTTTCCAGTAAGAGTTGGACTCCAACAAGGTTGCCCTTTGTCACTGATTGTGTTCATAACCTTGATAAACAAAATTTGTAGGCACAGCCAAGGTGTTGAGGGGATTTGTTTTGGTGACCTTAGGATTACAACTCTGCTTTTTGCAGATGATGTGGTCCTATTGGTTTCATCATCAGCAGCTGTGTGCAAAGCAGCCGGGATGAGGATCAGCACCTCCAAATTTGAGACCATGCTCTTCAGCCGGAAAAGGATAGAGTTCCTGGTCAGGGAAGAGGTCCTGCCCCATGTGGAGGAGTTTAAGTATCTTGGGGGTCTTGTTCATGAATGAAGGAAAATATGAGGTTTAAAAGGGACATATCATGCAAAACCCCCTTCTTTAGCGAAGTACATTTTGTTGTGGACTTGGTGTCTCTAAGAGTGCAGACAAGCTTAATTTAGTCTCTCCTGGTGCTGTAAAGATACCTTTTTATATTCTGTTTAATTCGAGTGGATCGGTCTGGAAGCTGGAGGGGAGCAGGACTTAAAGCGCCCTAGAGGAACGATATCAAATCCAGCTGCTTTGAGACACACAGCAGAAAACGGGTGAAAGGAGCTGGTGAAGTTAGAATAAGGAGGAATTCAAACCAAAGCATTGTAGTTCTACTTTTTAAAGACCCCAACTGAATGATTTAAATGTGAAAAGGATTTAAAAGCATGATATGTCTACTTTAAGATTGATAGACAGATGTTGCATCTGCAGTGATGCGGATGCTGTACTAATCTGTTAGGGTGAAGTTCTCATTTTACCAGTTGCTCTAGCTCCTACCCTCATCTATGTTCACAAGCTCTGAATAATGACCAAAAGAACAGGGCTCTGGATACAGATGGCTGAGTTTCCTCCATTGGGTGTCTGGACTCTCCCTCAGAGATAGTGAGGTGCTCTGGGCATGTCCCACCGAGAGGAGACCAAGAGGAAGACTCAGGACATGCTGGAGGGACCTTGTTTCTCAAAAGGCCTGGGAACGGCCTGGGATTCCCCCCGAGGGACTGGAGAGAAGGAAGTCTGGACCTCTCTGCTCAGGTTGCTGCCCATGTGACCCGACCCTGGATAGGGAGAAGTTGATGGATGGATCCCATCAAAACTGTTGACATATTCAAGACATTTTTTTATTTGTTAATTTGCTGATGTATTTTGTAATGGTTGCTTTTTTATCTGTATTATTTTCTGATTCTAAATTGAATTAAAGTATTTGTATTTTTATGTAAATTTTTCTTGAGGGTTTTTGTTAGGGTTATTTTTATTCAGGATTCTTCCAATTAAACATTTTTTCTTGCATAAAAAACATGCATTGAATGGACTTCCAGTACAGATTATGATATTCAGGGGTTGTTTTGTTTGAACCAGTCCTTTATATACAATCTGACATGTTATCACATTGCAATGGAATTGTAACTTCTTGCTGAATGTAATTGCTGTTTTTAAAGTAACTAAGTGAATATTATTCAATATTTTTGTTTAATAGTTGCTCTTCGACATCCTACCTTGAGGGTCATCATCTGATCTTCTTTGAACTACTCCTCTTTGTGGGATCTTCCATCTCTCTGGTATCTAACCAATCTAACATGAGCATTCTTAACTTAGCATCAGAGTCATAGAGAATCCCTTAAATTCATGTCATCCATGTCACCTAGTATGTGTCATTCAATATTTAAACATTTAGACATTGGGAAAACAAATTATTTTTCTCACAGTTTTATAAGGCAACAAGAAGTAAAATGTTTTATTAATGTTAGCAATGCACTCTATTGAAACACTGCAGTATTTCTGAGTTTCTGAAGCTTTTTCGGTGGGTTGATAAAACATTCGTAACAAAGTGCTTTGTGTCTGTCAAGAATTAGTTGGGGTGCAGACAAAGTCACCCTGACCTCCTCTTGACCTCACTCAGCTGAACAAAACCCATCAGAACTGTTGAAATAACTGCAGCAGTTCAAATGTCTGATTAAAAATTTGGACTGATCAAATCAGCCTTATTTATTCACAGCGCCGAAGGCCATGTGTGATTGGCTGAAAACTGTCATCAAGCTGTACTTGATTAGTGATGTCTGATGAGCTTCTTCCCGCTCATGGGGAGGGGCTGGGGGGTGCTGTTGATTTGGGTTGATGAGACTTAATCATGTTAATCAATGGGATGAAGGAGAGGTGGGGATGTGGGATGCAGATAAATCAGAAGCTGGAGTTGTTTCCCTGCCAGGACATGGAGAATCAGCTTGGATTATGTAACGTGTCGGTAGTGAGCTTCAGTTTACTCACATTCTTCAAACTGCTGATGTCATTCTTTGTGTTGCTGTTTACTTTATGACCATTCAAATGCTCCTCACAGATGCAAAACTTGTAAGAGCAACTAAATAGTGTAATATCTACAGTCTCCAAACCATTTAATTGTTTCTGGATTGTTTTCAAACTGTGTCACAGAGATTTTTGGACCTCAGTAAAAAGTCTCAGTAAAATGTGAATGGGCTGTAGAAGTTGCGGACTTGTTGAAGACTCAAAAGTTTGGAGACAACATTAGAAAGGCAGGAATAAGATAATTTGGGCATGTGCAGAGAAACACATGATAGACCAAGGATGTTTGATAGGTTCGTAGAGCTGTTGCCTCTTAGCAAGAAGATTTCCAGATTTAATTTCTGGGTAGAGTTTGCATGTTCTCCCTATGCATGAGTAGGTTTTCTCTAGGTGCTCAGACTAACATGAATATTAGATTAGTTGGCAAATCTAAATTGTCCCTAGGTGTGACTGAGACCATGAATGGTTGTTTGTCTCTATGTGGCTCTGTGATGGGATGGTGACCCTTGCACACTGAGTGCTGGATATGGACACTAGTGACCTCTGCGACCCAGAAGAGAAGAAAGTGGTAAAGAGGATGGATGGATGGATATAGAGCTGCCAGGAAGGAGGATAAAAGGAAAACCACATAGACTGTTTCTCAATTCAGGGGCTGGGTCCTCGAGAGTGTGCATTTGTCGACCGCATACGTTACTGCCCTGTGCCGAGTACTGTCCCAATTTGAAGGCTTCTCATCATGCAGCCGACGTACTCTCAAAATCTGAGGATGCATCTGTGTATCCTCACCGGCCGTGGCTATCCCAGGATTCAATGCATGGGCAGCAAAATAAACGGGGAAACAAAGACGGTGGAGTTTTATTTTTTTTAACGAGTCGGCGTAGCTTGGAAATTCACCACGGACCGATTTAATTTGTTTTTAAAAAAAAGTTTAGCAACTTAGCTGTTGAAATTTCTGCTACAAAAAGATGTTAAATAAAAAAATGTAACTACAGCGCTGATACTTGAGCTAAACCCGATTTATTTATGTTTGTATTTATTTATTTATTTATTTATTTATTTATTTATTTATTTATTTACGTGTAACGTTTTAACTGTGAAGTTGTTCATCCAGTAAAAAGACGTGTAAATACATGTCCCAACGCATTTTGAGTCTGATATGAAACTGATCACTATGGTAACGGGGTAGTGCGTGGTCACGCAAACTCACGTAAAGCCAACATCAGGCGAAGGGTAGACCGTCTCTTTTTACAGCAGTTTTGAGCAGCCTACCCAGCCCAACGAGGATGTGGCCCACTTGGCCCAGCTGGGCTACGTGCTTATGAGGACCCAGCTTATGAATTGAGACACAGCCATATAAGTGTTATGGATATAGTGAGGTAGGATCTGCAGAGTGTTGGCCAGAGGAGGAAGTTGATAAAGAGCGAGACGGAGACAGATGACAGAAGAAAAAGAAGAAAAAGAAGAAAATAATTTAACTCCATGATATTATCATAGTTTGACAAAAGTAGGATGAGTGGACTATAGTCAATACCCATATTGCTTTGCCAGGGTTGTTGCTGTGGTATTTCCAGTTAATTGAGACAAAATCAAGTCAGTTGTCATTCTTAAATGCACACATTTAGTCTACATTATGATGTTTCAGCCTGCACTGAAAGAAAAATTGTAACAGATTGTTTAATCTTTAATTTTTTATCAAGGGAGTGAACAGAGTTCAAGTTTCTGACCCGAGTATCATTTAATGCGCCTGGGTTGTTCTAGCATGCTGGAATTATTAGAGTGATGAGTGTAAGTGTTTGATGTGGAATAAATGTTGATGAAATAGCCTGCAACACTTTTGTAGCTGAAAATTATTAGCACTTTCTCCGAACGATATCTTGGCAGTGGAAAAACATCTTTCTGGATTCTTCAAAGCTTGTATTCCACCCTGCTGGAAGATGGGAACCTCCTTATGTCATGGTAACTTTTCATGTTGCTAATTAGACCTACTTCTTTTAAAACAGCTTATCAGAGGCTGGTATAATGACTGGCGCTATTAATCAAGAACCAATCAAAGGCTCTGTTGGAAATAATGAAGAAACTGTGATCGAACGGGTGAAACTCTTGAAGAATAATAACATCCTAGCATTTCTTAAAGCAATGCTTGTTGCTCACTAACTTTCACGTCAGTGTTTTAAGCTGAAATCATCTTGTTCTGTAAGTAGAGGGTCACATTCATTTTTAATCAAATCTTGTAAATTACTTTATGCTATTTTTTATATAATCTTGTTAGAAACTGGCTGATGTATGGCCAGGCAATAAAACAATGTTCTGAACTGTAATTTCCCCTTGAGATCAATAAATTAAAAATTTAATTCACTTCAATTCAATTCAATAGAAACATCATGATAGACATGTGATAAATATTGATAAAAAATTTGTCCAATAGAATGTTGATAATTTCACTGAACTCAGTTTCACCACTGCGTCTCATAACTGCTTAGAAATGGAAAAAAAATGAAATAAAAAACAGTATGGGGTAAAAGGAGAAAATAAGTGCAACAGCTCAAGAGGAAATTGTGGATGAAAGAGGAAAGGTCACATCATTTGGCTATTTGGCTGTATTAATAACCCTTTTTTTTCCTGGTCCTTATTTCAAATAGGTAAAACTAAAACAAATCAATAAATTTCTCCTGTCTGACATGAAATGTTTATATGGTATTTTTCATCCATAATCATCCAGCCCTAGCCAGATGTGTTAGCTCTCAAGAAATGTGTGGAGGACTTTCAACTACAACTAAAGTCATATGTGTGACCCATCACATCGAAACGAGGATTAAGTCTAAAAGTGGGATGTGGAGAAAAAGGCAGATATAGTGTTTTGAGT
>JARVJO010000165.1:3143280-3160671 GCA_031762555.1 Cynodonichthys magdalenae | reverse complement strand
TCTTATATTTTGTCAAATTTTGAACATTTTTGTTTCAGGCAGGTAACCTTTCATGTCGGGCAGGTAACATTTGGTGTAAAAAAATATATTTCTTGTCGAACCCTGTTACAGGCAATGTTTATTATTATAAGTTTTGGACCATTTTTGTGCTTAATTTTAAATTACTAAATTAGGGCTTCACGATATATTGCAAATACATTGTCATCACAATATCAGTGTGCACAATATTCATATCGCAAAGGACTGCTTGGCAGGCAATAATTGTTGACTAATGTATTTGAAGAGTTTTGAAGTTGTTTGCTAATGCAATATTTAGCCAGTAGGACAGAGTCGCACAGCAGCAAAAGCTCACACCAGACACAAATGGCATTGCCGAAAATGCTAAAATCATAAAGGAAGAAGTAGAGATTAGAAAGGGAGGGGGGGAATATATATGGCACAGATATCTTCATCGCAATATTTACAAATATTGTTGCCATCACAAAATTTTCTAATATTGTGCAGCCCTTTACTAAATCACAAACTACTTGATTGGCCATGCTCTTTGTTGCTCAGGTGAAGAGGTGCATGACTCGCCATGTGCTGTATATATCGCTTTTTCAACTGATCAATTACAGAATAGTCACGGGATGTGCATCTAGAAGTGATTCTATTTTAGAGTCAATATAGCCACTACAGCAAATCAACATTAGGTAACACAAAAATAGCTAATTCAGTAAATTTCACATATTGAGCTAAAATTTAGTATAATAGTAGCTGAGAGTTAACAACATATACTTTGTGGTGGACAAAATTATTATAATTTAGATCTCAATTTAAGATGATTTTAGTCTAAAAGTCTGGTTTGAAAGGTTTTCAGCAACAGGCAAATACCTTAAAAAATGTTAGACATTGAATGTTGCTGTAGTTCCAAAGCTCTTTCTCTGAGTCTGCAAATAAATAGACAGTTGCAGCACAGGCAGACACGGGTGCAAATAACTTGCGTAACTTTTCTCTTTAGTGCAACTCACAGTGCTGCCTCCATTCACGTCGTAAATGCCAGCTAGTCTGATTCACCAAAGGTCCTCTCCCATTAGCACAAAGGGGAAAGTGAAAGCCTAACCTGCCACTCTGAAGTGCAGTTGTCCCCCTGCCCTCTGCTCGTAAGTTTACGTTTCCGAGCTACACCCAAACGCATCAGTGACCTCCACCCATGATGCACGTTGACTGCCTGTGAGATCACTCGCCTGAAATCCCGTCATTTCACCGCTGTAAACACTCGAGCTGTCCGCGGGCTCGCACCACTCTCAGCGCTTCAACAAACGCGGAATAAAGCGGGTTGATCATATATCCGCTTCGCTCACCTTCACTTGTTTGCTTTTTGACACTTTTGTCGGGCGTCTTCTGTCGAGCCTCTCTGTGTCACTGCTAACAATCCGCCCACCCGAGAGCGTACGCCCAGCTCTAGTCTGCGTACGCCACTCTCTACAGTCTGCAGGCTCGCCTCTTCCCGGAAGAGCTCTGCTCCAATCACAGCGTCAGGACTCTGACTGGCTCTGTGTTTGTCAAATCACGTTCGGGCGACCACACTTTTATCCAGCCACAACTCGTGAGTCCCGGGCTGCCTCTGCCTTCCCCTCCGTGCACTTTTGACAGACACTTTGCCCGTACAATGAAGAAGTTTGATTCCTTTTACGGGACAGCCAACGCCATTTTTTTTTTTTTTTTTTTTTACTGTGCGCTAGTTGGGACGGTGTAGCAACGGGTGTTTCAAGTCATGGTGGTGAAACTGAAGCCTCATGAAAGAATGAACCACACTGACACAACTGTTTCACTAATGACAAACTGCTTCCAAGCACTTTGTCAGAAGAGCGACATCTGTTGGCCTTGTGTTACAACTACATCTGAATGAAAGACCTGACAGTTTCCTTACTGGTTAATAAATAGTATCAATATACATAAAACCGTGTGAAACTTGTATAATACACACGTATGTTGGATAGGAGTTCATACTGGTGGTTCTGCAACTTTCTTTTCATTGTGGTAATGCAACAGAGTGTAGGAAGTGGTTGCAGATTTTTATTTTAATAGTTTTAATTATAACTTAAACAGTGCTCGGTTCCAGTCTACTCCTTTTATTTTTTGACCGCTTTTGGAGAAGACTCCCCTCACATAGCACGAAAGAGGAATATATGGCTCTTTGAAGGGAGCCGAATCTTTTAGTGCTGTTCACTTCAAAGTCTTAATTTTGTCTATAGCCTATATCATATACAGCCTACAGCCGTACATAATAACATAGACCAGTGGTACCCAAAGTTGGGGTTGTAACCTAACTGTGAGTCATGAAGCAAAGTTGAGCTCTTTGGAAAATCTCCAGAAATTAAATTAAAAGCAACAACAACAAAAAAAAGATTGGTAATGTGATATATTTTCTATAATTTGTACAAAAATACAGAAAATAATCAGAAAAAAAGAATAGTATTGTTATAAAAGCTCCGTGGTTTGTCAATAAGCCCTTGCTAATTAGGATTATTGACAGAGTTTGTGTACTCAGATCAGTACCATTTGGGGTCACAAGCCTCTACCACGGATATTTGTGGGTCAGAAGGTGAAAAGTTTTGAAACCACTGACATAGACCACATGTGGTGAGCCGTACCACTTGACTGAGCACTTGTTCCCTATATTGCTGGGTTGCAGTTACTTGACCCGGGTGAAGCGTGAATGTCAGATGAGGGGCAGGAAGTGATTTGCTCTGGTTCAAAACACAGAGAAATGGATCACAGCAAGTACGCTAATGCCCTAAATGGGCTGGTGCAGACGAGATATCACAAAACAATACCCGTACATTTAGGATCTGGTCCATATTGTCTTAATAAATCTGGAGGTTTTACCCGTAACGAGGCAATTGACATAAACTATCTGGTGCTGCAGATCCGTATTATCCGACGAACCAGATGACTGCTTTCATAAGGCTCAAATCTACAATTATTTAGTTTCAGGTTGGGTCAAACATTTAGGATCCAAAGAAGCTTTAAATGGCGGTTGACTTGTTTCTGCCCAGGTGAGTACTGACTTGTGCTATTTTACGTAATTTGCCTATGATAATGTTAACCCTTTATTTCTATGTGCTTGTATCTACTTGTAAATAATTTATTTAGCTTCTGTAAACCCAAATTCAAGTAACTATCCAATAAAATATCTGAAAATATGATTTAAACAATATGATCCTCACCTGTTCCAAAGTGGTCGCTGCAAACTCTTGCATTGTTCGTTTCTGCACCTCCTGCTTTTAGCCGTAGATTGTTGATCGACTTTTGTCGTCTTTTTTCTGTAAGTTTTTTTTAAGTAACTTCCTTGTGACACACTACATTCGGAACACAAAACAAACTTGTATCTCCCAGAGCGGCTGCAACAACCGTACACGGAATTTAGACATTTTGACGCTGAATCAACAGAAGGAAACAAGGCTGCATTTCCTGCCCCATGTCTGCATTTCATGACATTGATACTACGTCATCTGCTACCCAGCAATACAACTGTTGCACACCTCTTTGATTGTTCTTCATCTTAATGGAAAAACAAAGAAGGAATATGTGGGTCTGCATCTAGGAGGAAAACAAGGAATTTACAAGAATGAAAAAAAAATGTATAATGGGAATGGCTCCCAGTTGTCTGCAGCTCAATTCCCATCATTCATTTTAAAGAGCCATTCAAAAAATTACAATCATTTGTGAACATCACATCTCTTCATAGCGCACATTGTTAGCATGTGTAGATACTTTTTGGCCTTTAAAAGGGGTTTTATGTTTTCATGTGATGCTCAGTAAATAAGGTGGTCGTCTACTCTGGAGACGTAAAACTCTGAGCCTCTGACAAGTATTTTTGCACTTCTGTTGCAACATCCACTGATTCTCTTTGAAATTGTTGTGTTCTGCCTGAAAAAGGGAGGGTTTGGGTTACCATCTTTGATGAGTGTTATAACAGGACACAATACAAACCAACTCTATGTTCAAGAAAACCCACAAGTGTCAGCTACTCAAACAGCTTTTTAATGTAGGCCTACGTATCAGTTAAAGCAAGGCAGCTTTATTTTATGGCACATTTCACCAACAGGGCATCTCAAAAGGTCTTACGTAAACAATTACAAACATGACAAAGTGCAAAGGAACTATGAAAGCATATTTTAGAAATATAGGTGCTCAAAGAAAGAACATAACTTAATGAAAGTAAAAGGGTAAAATACACCAAAAATACTTGCTTTAATCAAATGCAGCAGCAAACAGGACAATCTTCAACCTAAATTTCAAGGAGTTGGAGAGCTCTGCAGTTTTCTTGGAGTTTGTTCCAGATATTTGGTGCTGAATACAAGTTCTGCATGTCTGGTTCTGACTCTGGAGACAAAGCAGGTTTAAATTGGATGACCTCAGTAGTTTGTGGTGCAGGAGAAGTTCGGAGATGTATTTTGGACCCAGGCTGTTTAGTGCTTTGTAAACCAAATCAATTCTCTGATAGTAACAAGAAGCCAGTGTAAAAATGAAGTCCATTTCACTATATGTATTGTGTGTTTGTGTAAACAACTGTGTTTGGTATATATACTGCCTGGCCAAAAAAAGTCACCACCTGTAACTAAGTGCTATGATCTGGGGTTGCTGCAGTTGGTCAGGTCTAGGTTCAGCAACAGCCTGTGCTCAAAGAATGAGATCAGCTGACTACCTGAACATACTGAATACCCAGGTTGTTCTTTCAATGGATTGTTTCTTCCCTAATGGCACGGGCATTTTTTAAGATGACAATGCCAGGATTCATCAGGCTGGCCATATGAAAGAGTGGTTCTGGGAGCATGAGATATTTTCACACATGGATTGGCTCCACAGAGTCCATTGAGAATCTGTGGGATGTGCTAGAGGAGACTTTGCACAGTGGTCAGACTCTACCATAATCAGTGCAAGGTCTTGGTGAAAAATGAATGCAACACTGGATAGAAATAAATCTTGTGACATTGCAGAAACTTATCCAAACAATACCACAGAGAATGTGTGCTATAATCAAAGCTAAAGGTGGTCCAACAAAATATTAGAAAGTGTGACCGTTCTTTTTTTGTGGCAACTATTTTAATGGCCAGGCAGTGTATAAATATATCTGTACATATTCAATATTAAGTGTATGTTACTAAATTTGTCTAAAGCTAGTCATCTATAAATCTATTCAAACCTAAACTACTGTGAAATTTTCCTGAATTCTATTTAAACTGCAAGTGCCATAACAAATCAGGGTAAAAAAACAACCCCAAGCACCGTCTAGTTCATGGTGGGCAAAAATATTTATAGTATTGTTTTAGCAATTACTTTCTCCCCAGGAACCTTTATTGTTCTAAGGCTAAATGACAATTTTAGTATTAAATAGGCAGTTTGAAAATGCTGAAAGTGGTAATGTTGGTGCCTTTGCATTAAAAAATGCTTCAAGGAGCAGAAAGCATTTCAAACACTAAACATCACGAACACAAGTTGAGCCTTGGCGGTTTTGTTTTAAAATAGGTTTATTGAAAGGTTTTTGAAATCTTAGAAAGTTCAGCCATTAATATTGCTATTGCACAATCAGAAACTGGAGGGTCACAGTTTTCCCCTTCAACTTTCTTTAGTCTTTCCTGATAACATTATCATTTGTCTGGTATCATTATGTGGGTAGATAGTATTCCAAACGCTGCCATGAAGTGTGCAAAAGAAAAGATTTGCTATCATAAAATCCTTTGTCAAATAGGTGGGGCATCTAACAACTCAGCTTTTCATTCATTAAAGATGTGTCATTGCTGACAGGTTTGAGACCCCACAGACTGAAAGTAAATGAAGGAATGGGCCAACACGGCATTTTATGTGTCTGGATAACTGCCATCTTTCAGCCTGTCTTTGATGAACTAAAAACTGGATGTGTAATATTTCAGATGCACTTGACTTAGGGATCAATGACTCTGTGGAGGCCAGACGAGGGGAGTTTGAGGTGCACATTTGAGAAACTGTAAATTGAGCTAAGTATCCCCACAGATCCATTCCTTTGTTAAAGTGGTTCCCAAATCAAGTCAATACAAAAATGTATACAATATATGGTGTCATCTGATGGAAAACACACATTTTCTTGTTCTCACATACACACACATACACAAACACATATAAATATATATATACAATTGTCAGATGTTTACATACACATCATGGGCATGACTGTCATTTATTTGGGGCTTCTGATAATTGATTTGAACCAATAAAATTATTGGGGAGACAAGTGTGAATTTCTGGTGGAGAAACATACTCAAATATGTACATTCAATTCAATTCAAAACTACTTTATTGATCCCAGAGGGAAATCAAATGCGGATTAAAAAATTAACATACATCTCCACTAAGTTTTGTTTTTTTATAAAAATCCATTTATTCAAACTTGTGCACCCAATTGAGTTTTCACCAGTCATTGAAATTTTATCTTGTCTAATCATTCCACTTCAAAAAAAAAAAAAACTTCAACTAAATCAACAACTCTCAACATTAATATGACACCCATGCCCACAAAGAATGGATACAAACCTCCTGACAAAAGTGGGCTGCTTTGCACTTCAAACCCTTTCATTGCTGGATGATTTTCCATGCAGCATGCAGATAGGAAGGTATACAACAAGCTTAACCACTCCTATTAAAACCACCCTCATTACCACGTCTAGTCTTACCATAAATAGCTCTTCTTTTTAATAAAGTGATTATACTACTAGTAGTATTGTTTTTTAGTACATTTTATATATATGTTTTGCATTTCAAAGCATGCCAATTTTTTTTCTCAGTGACTGCATAGTGCTGATTATATGGGGGGCTATGGGTGAAATTTTCATGAGCAGTAAAAGTTGGTATATACAGGCAAGGACAGACAGAGCAGATTCAGTGCTGCGTAAATGGTACCAAACCTCAAAGTGATTAAAACATGTACAAATACAGATTCTTGAACTTCTCAGAACACATACACAGCTAAACAGCGCTGGGGAAACCTTTATGCAGTAAAGAAGACCTATTGAGGTAAACCATAGGAGTTCAGAATGATTTCTGTCCCGTCCTATCAGCTGATCTGTTGTAATGATATGCATTCCAAACACATATTCTACACTCTCTTATAAGAAGATAACAACATTGTAATTTGGAGTGCAGCTTTGTTTGTATTCACTGGTATGAATCCCTAAGAAACTGTTAGTGAACTCTAACAAACCACAAAATACAAACTGTAAAATGGCGGGAAAATTACCACTTCCCAAAAATCAAAAGGCACTTTCACAGATCGGTTCTGCAAAATGGCCACAACAACCATATATTTAAGCTGCCCTGACTGTTCAGAAATAAATAACAGAGCTGGTCATAGACATGAGCTTTTAGCGACTTTACCAGAAACAAAAGAGGCGTGAAATACAAATTAACAGCTTTAATGTTGGAGCATTAAATGTGTGATGGATATTTCCCTCGTAAAATTTTAAAAACACGACGCATTAAAACTCAGTTTTGCGATTCTCTTTGCAGTTAATCAAATTTGTCAACTGAAAAAATTCTGTATGTCTTGTTCTCCTGTCATGCAGACTGTAGGTCATCTTTTCATAACATTACAACAGTTTTGGCTCTGTTACTACCTTGATTGGTGGCTCAAAAGTGCAACAGCGATGGCTTGCCTTCGACCCCTTATGTTAACTCAGTCCATTTAGAAATCCCAACAAGAAGGTCAGAAGGTGTATAAATTCTCCTGTTAAGGTGTTTTGTGAAAGTGTTTGTTGTCTCTGCTGAAATGAAACACAATGGACTTCCCCTGATGGATACCAGTAAGTTTTTATAGGAAATTGCTCCTCATTAGTGCAGGAAGGGTGAGCTGATAGACTTTGCTATGTTAAGTAAAGCAAACCACATCAAGAGGATGGCTTCAAGAGGAACTCAGGTTTGGTCAGTTTATACAACTTTGAAATTCCTAATGCATTCTTTTAGATTTTACTGGTGAAAAAAGGGGGTTCTTTTAGTAATAATAACACATATTAATGTTACAAAACCCATACTATGAATCAACCTTTCCTTTACATTTATTGTCTGATTTCAGATTTTTCCATGTCTGAATATCTCATCCAGTCATTGTAATCTTTGGGGTGCAATCTTTGGATCTATTGTTTAGGGAGTGGCCACACAATGTCAAACTGACGTTCTTTATTTTCTTTCTTATCAAACTGAGTCAAGCGAAGGTTTAAATGTCACCAGTTATGGTTTGTTACAAGATTGCCTCGCTTTGGTTTTAATGTTAAAGTGCACCGTCACAGAACGGGACATGAGCTTTGCTTTTACAGTTACTGCTGCTGTGGTACAGACATCAGTGAGAACACTGGGAAGATGGCATTCAGATAATGGTAATGGTAAGTAATGGTAACAAAATAATAAGCTGTACTGTTCATCAGTCACTCGTATTAACAAAAAATAATACATATCGAATGAGGTGGTTCAAATGAAACTCTCATTTCCTCTATCACCAGCTCTTTATGAACACAAGACAAAGTGAGAAACAATTATAGGCAAGATCAACATATATAGGCCCCCTAATTAAATTAAACTTAAATAAATACATTAATAAATAAATAAAAAATAAATAAATAGTTTAGTCAGCCACACAAGAACTAGAATTCTTCATTAAAGGGGAGTTCTACTAAAACTGAACTCTGATAACGTTACACTCGAGTAGTTCCTTTGCTCTATGTTGGTTAAGTTTTGAGTTTTTAGAGAAAGGAAGCAGAACAAGCTTGATATCGCTGACAAAGTCCTGAGTCTTCATTAAACGGGTGCCATTTCAAAACAACATAAAGTGCTAAATGTATAATGTGTGTGGTTAAGCTGCAACAGGTCAGAACTGTTTAAAGGACAGCTACACTTCAACAAAACACATTTTTTATCTCTCGTCCTTGTGTTGCACAGGGAATTCTTTACCTGTACAGTTTTATATAATGGAAGACAAAATAAATATGTAATTGAGGTTTATGTTAAGACCACTGATTCATAAAAAAGACAAATTAGTATTGCCTCTGCCCCAGGTTTTAAATTGTCTACTCAACAGAATCTGGATAAACTCCAAGATTTTCCTTAACAAGCACTTTAATTTGTAAAATCTACATGAACCTCTCATAAATTCTGATTTTGTATTTAAATGGAGCCCAGTACTCGCTTTCAATTTATTCTGTCCTTGAAAATTTGTTGGTAATGTTGGCTGCAGCTGTCCTACCACTTCGCCACAGTTGCAGTGGTAAGACTTTGAATAAGAAAGTGGCAGTTTTGTTTCCTCATGCCCATATGTTTGAGTGTACTTGAGCAAGACACTTAATCCCCATCTGCTCCCTATAATTGCCCACTGTTCCACTTGAGTGTATCTCACAAGTGATAGAAGAAATTTTATCATGGTATGGGCACATGACAATACATGATGACACTTTCACTAAAGTTTCCATTTTTCTTTTCCTCTGGGCATTTATTCTGCATCAGGTATTCCAGTTACTCTTTCTATTGAATAAAAACAAACCATTCTTATTCCAAATATTGGATTATTATTAAAAATGTAAATACAAATGTAAATTAAAAATAAATAATGAATTACTACCTGATCACTTGCAATAAAACACTGTAATTTTATTTCCCTGAAAGAATCAGTTAAGCAACTATTGGCAAGGTTTATCACTGTTCTGATAAATGTTCCACTGCCATGATCTAATATCATTTTGGAATCCCCATATGAGTCAGATCTATAAATCAGCCCAACAATAATGGCCTAATGTTAAGTCTGTCCTTTTTTTAAACCCACACAGTTCAGACTTGTCGAGCCATGAGCTCTACTGGACCTTTGAAGGTATGATGAAATATCAAGCCAATCAGAGATCTTAAGAAGTGTAAGACAAGTGCTACAAGCAAAGGTGGATTAATATTTGAGAACTGTGAAGGCCTAGCCAACAATTTCATTTTTTTGTCTACAAATTATTCTTAAACATTTTTTAAGGGGTAGAGCTGATAATCTTGCTAAAAGAGGCATGACATTAGGCAGACATTTATTTGAGCAGCAAAAGGGTTTAGGTAGTTGATACACCCCACATAGCAAAATTTGCCTGGCCCACACAAGGCCCTATACTTGTCCCAGATTATGCAAACAATAATGGACCTTTGGTGGCCCAGATGTGGTTTGCCAGAGGTGGTTTATGCATGAGCCAGCACCACATAAACCAAAACACAACTGGCCCAGTTGTGGCATGCCATCTTAAAAACAGCACTACCGTTGCCAGATCTGGCTCACATCCTGTTGACAAACCACTTGCCATGCCAGCAGTGCCAGCTTGACACCAGATCTGTACCACAGCTGTCAGCTTTGTGGCATGGAAACAATGCTTTCCAACAGAGCACTGCTTTTACCATCACACTGCCCCAGGCAACTTGTTTTCTTCCCACAGTGCCTCCTGGTTCCACGTTTTCCTCAGATACAAGATGCATAAGTTTAGATTCCTTGGAGCGTTTTTAGTAAACCCTGGCCACAACAGACCAGGGACATTCAGCACGAGTCGCAGCTGTGAGGATTATGTGACCCAGCTGTCTAACAATAACAATGTGGTCTTTATTCATATGCTTTGTCTTCTTCCATCACATCAACTCTCAGAAAATAATATTCTCTTACTGTCTAAAAAACCAGAATGGAAGTTGATGATTTTGCATTATTTTCTTTTGTTTCTAACAGAAATTAAAGCAGTTCTTTAAACTGACCATATGCAATTCTATTGTAATGCAATGGCTCTGTATTTCCTGCCAATGTTTTTCTTCTTATAGAAACCAGTATTTTTTCAAGAGGAGCATAATGATGGAGTGTAGAAAATGTAGGCCGTTACAATGAACTAGGATCCCAGGCTTATGTAACAAACACAATATATAAGTAATGAGCTGAAGTTAACATTTAATATAAAGCAATGCTAAAGTACTTTTCCTGCTCTCTGTTTTAACAATGTCTGTGTTTTCAGTACTTGAACCAACAATTTAAAGGGTTTGTTTTACACACCAAACATGACATCTGCCTTTTTTTTCAAACAAGACATTCACATCTTTTATGGGACAAACCAAACAACAGAATCCAGTATTGTAATGTATGTAGAAGCAACTTGCCAGCATCTGTGGAGTGCAAGACAAAATCAGGGACAAACGCATATATGGACAGTGTCAAACCAGAACACACTTCAGAAAAAAAGCAGACTCACTCATTTCTTCTAACCTGTGTTTGCATATTGTACTGTACATAGAATAATAGCGCATTCAGCTGGTCATTGTAAACGGACAAACTTGTATATATTTGCATGTCAAATGGTAAGCTTGTGTACAAAATAAAAGCATTCACGGTGCATGCTTAAGAGGGAGAAGTAAGGATGAATGAAATCTGAGGTAGTAAATTCAACAATGAGAAACTAGAATCCTCTAACATCATCACACTGGACATTTAAAATCACAGCTGACCATGTCATTTTAATGATACTGATGATTCAGCAACTTTTAATTTTTTTCTATAAGGCCACTCAAAACAGTAGCTCATGGAATTAGGTCCGCAAAGGTAGTATCTCATTAGGTTACAAACCGTGGTAATTAGTTGGTGAGCAGTTCTTAATTTCTTTACACAATAAGCAGTGGTAGTCTTGTCAAATTATCTTGTAAAATGATCACAGAATTGTCACAGGCATCTCAAACATTTTTTAATATTTCATAATTTTGTCACTGGCATCTCTAATGCATCTCAAGTATGGTAGAGCTATATTTGGACACGTTACAGAAAACATGTTTGGATCTAAAGACCACAAACAGTAGTTATTTTAAAAATGCTTAAAATCTGCTTAGTTTTGATTTTATAGTGTACTCAGGTAGATTAAATCTAACATGGGGGGGGGGCTGCCAAGTTGGGTACAAAGTGGCCATTGTGCACAGCCTAGAATACAGTTTTGCATATTGTGCACACAAAGAACAGCGATATTCAAAAATTAGCCACATAAAACTTGAACATTTGTCACACGACTTATGACTCAGCAAGAACAGAAAATGTTCATGTTTTCTTGCAATATTCTCACAATGTTGAGTCACCAACAGCTGCAGCCCAGTCAGATACTACCTTTAGGTTTCCTAGTAACCATTGATGTTTGTTTTGGTGCAATGCTCTCAGAAAAACCTTCTGAGTTTGCCAGTTGACCAATTAGCCACGCCTTTCAAGCATGCTGTTAGAGATCATGTACATGATAGGGCAGCAGATATGTTCATCCAAACAGATTCATGACTTGTAACCATCTAGTTCTTACTCCTGAGGTGCAAACCAGCCAATCCAGTGTGCTAGTGTGCAGAGTATAAAGAAGAGCATTAGCTTTGAGTCCTGGCAGAGGAGCAATAAGGGGATGGGACCCACTGACAAAATGGGACATCGGGTTTCAGGTTAGACCAGCTAACACTGCAATTTACCAATCAGTCTGTGAGTTTATCGGAAGCGCCACGGACATAAGAATATTTACTGTTTCAATATTTTCAGTGCAATACATAAATGGCTACTTTTAAGTCATTATTTCTATCACTAATATCGTGCTTGTTCTCTTTAGTCATTTGACAATGGACACTGAATTAAAGGGATTCTTGTACAAGTCAGTGGTCTTTTAAAATGTAGATGTAGAAAAGCATTATCTTTAGAGAATGAACAAGAAGCCCAGGCTGGGCTGATTTTGGTGGACTGTGCTTATTTAGTGACAAAGCTTATTTCTGCTCGGCTTTTGATTTTGGTTAAAGGTTTTACTGCTGTGGAGGTCAGAAGAGGGAACTCAAAAAGACAGAGAAAGAGAGAGACAGAAAGGAAAAGGTCTCATCCCCTTTCTTGACCCTTGGCATGGCTTCATTCTCCTCAAGCAGGTTTATGGTGAAGATGCAGTAGTTTAGTGCCTGAATGGGTTAAGTTTTTAGGTACATTTGGTGCCCTCCAGATCTCCAAAGTAGTGTATGGAGTCAGGCAAACAGTAGGAACTGCATGAAAACACATTTCCCTTGCTCGTTCTTTATCCCAGTGTCTACCCCCTTCTCTTCATGTCTACCTTAGGTCCCTCCTGGGTCAGAGCTGTGTCTCTGTGATGTCTGTGAATCCAGGGTTGCATGTGGTTCTTGAACTGACAGCCTCCTTGAGGTCTCACCATCCACAGGCGATACGTCTGTCCCAGAAGCTGATCCAAGCATAGCCTCAACACACCCCCCTGATGCAAATTCTAATCCTCTTATATTTGATTCAGCTTCTGTCCCTTTTGCTAAATCTGAACCTGAACCTACAGCACCCCCAGATGTGATGCCAGCCTTTGTGCAAAGTCCCAGTTCCAGCTCCAGATGCTGCCCCAGGCTGTCCAGTCCAGGGGGCGCAGACTGGTCCTGGTTGGAGGTGATCAGAGAGGACTCCTTGGGCTGCATGGAATTAGGTGATTTGGCTGAAAACACTTCAGATTCTTGGGAGTCCAAGATCTGCAAGCACAGCAGGTAAGAATTTATTAGGAGCAGCTTCAAGTCACATATATTGAATAAGAACCTCTGTTTAGACAATCATTCAGTTTGTACTTGCTTATTAACATGACAGAACTCATAGGTCAGTATTACACTGTGGTCTCTAATGTTGAAAAAAAAGAGGGATGACAACGATCAGTAAAAAATAAGGTGCACTGATTGCAATTTCTTGCCGATCACCAATCTTTAAAAAGTCTGACCTACCAATTCCCATTTTGGTCAATATCGTTTTTTAAATAACTGTCACTTCATTGCTTCAATATTCCAGTCTTATGTTATTGAAAAACAATACCATTGAAACAATACAAACTTGTTTTAACTGGACCTTAGGTAGTGCACACAGGAGAACAAAAGTGGACAGTGGCTGATTTCCAGACCTTTGTGGAGGTAGAGGAGAAGCCAACTTTTCCACCAATCTTATCTAAGTATTGTCCGATCTCCCAAAATTAAGGAAATCGGTACACTTTTAGTAAAACATCTTTTTAACTCAATTGAAATGAAATTTGGTTTATTTATATAGTATCATATTGCAACTAAATGTGTCTAAAGGCACTATATAGTAAACAAAAAAAAAAGATTCCAAATTTTAAATACAAATCTAGAACAATTTCCAGATTCTTTGCTACAAGCCTCACCTGTGATGGAGAGGCCAGTATTTCTGTCTCCACAGGCTGTCTCTCTCCCACTCCCTCTGTTAGGTCTGGTCCTGGATCAGGATCGAGAAAGGGTGAGGGCTACAGAGAAAAAAAACGCCTTGTGTAAAGATTGACCTGCCACTTTGGCAAATCCTCTGTTATGCCCTAATAGTAACAAAACCCGTTTTGTCCAGCCACCTGCAGAAATGGTGACCATCTACCTGAGGAGGTGAAGAGACGGCACTGTAGGCAGGAGGAACCAGGGCCATCTGTCTTTGCAGCAGCTGCATGATGGCGCCAATGTCCGCTGACATGCGATTCTCCAACCTGCACACAGTGAGCGCAAGATGACCAACTGATCCTGACTTCTTTTTTACACGTAATTTAAATGCTGTTCATCATTCCAAATAACTTATTTTTAATTAATTATTTTTCTGAATCTAGAAATCATTTTTGATCGCAAAGGGATCACACAAACATGTCCATCACACATGCAGGAACTAATTTGTATCCGTTTACATATGTAAATGAAGGTGTATCTGGGGAGGTGTCTCACGTGAACTCAGTTCCACGTTGATTGTGATGTACAAAAGAAATGTGCGTGGATTCGACCATACGCCACATTTCAGTAAGAAATCCACACAAGTCTTTGTACATGAGGTCCCAGGACTTTGTTTATGACTGCTCACATTCCTCTGCTAACCCTTTGCTGCCTCAACACAAACTGTTTCTCAAACCCCAAAGGACATCTGCTGATGCCGATCAGTAGAAGAGACTTGTACGGATTGATCCCAGCAGAACGTTTTTTCATCTAAATCTTACAGAACTCAGATTTTTGTGGAGCCATTGGCTGTGTCCAAAACGAGAGGCTGGGTCCTACCCGGTCGAGGTGGGCCGGGTCCTTGGTACACCACAAAGATTGGAAAAAAGTGGCTGTGAATTTAGATGGTCTAGCCTCCCGCCCTTACACCGGCGAATGTCCTGTCACCTAGCAAACGTGATGACGCTGTACAGAAGCTAAATTAGATCAAAATTAGAAAATTATCAATTTATTAACATTACTAAAGTCACAAAACAACAAAACAACTTAAAGACAATATTTTAAGAACTGATAGACCTGCCGTAGGTGCATGTTTATTTCACCATACCAGATCGTTTTTTTCCTGACAAAAAAAATTATTTAAAATCATATCTATACAAATAATAAAAGTTGATTCCCTCCCACCCCCATCACCTGGGTGGGACCTGGCCTGTGACCCAAAGCCGAGGAGGAGGAGACTCTGAACTCTGGCGTAAATAACATCATGTGACTGGACTGTGGTCTATGGTCGGTCTATGGTCGGTCTTACTTCGACCCACCCCTCAATGTCACCGCCTCCACTGAACCCCTCCCCATCTCACGTCCCCCTCTGTGTTTTTCCCCCTCTGGCCTAAGCTCCCTCCCTGCCCCAGCCTCTTGCTCTATAGCGAGTCGTTTTTTACGCATATGATCTTAAGTTTCTTATGCAAACATAGAATCAGAGCAATTTTTTAAACTCAATTTTCCTAATGTGTATTTCCAGCTGTTTAAAAAAGGTAGCGCTACCCTATTGCTGCATGACCTGTTCACCTGCCCCCCCAAGTTTTGTCTCGTGTGTTTTCTTGAATGGGTGTTCTTAACTGCATTTCGTTCTACATTGCATCCCTGATGTTGTGTTGAATGACAAATAAAGCAACTCTAACTCTAACCGCTTAAAAAATGTAATTTTTATATTGCCAGATTTTTATTTAAAACATATTGCTTTCTCTGGCTTCATCCACTATTACCAGCAAAAAAAGTCTCCAGTCGGCTCGCAATGCATTATGGGATATGGTGTTCCATGAAGGATCCATCGGACCAGTCCTTCAATTCGGGGCAAAGGAAGGACACATTTGTCTGCCACATCGAAGGAGTCTTCAGATTAGGACAATCTCTATTGCGGCACTGTGGCGTAAGCAGCTGACGAATTCGTTCTTCGGAGGACCCGGCCTCTCCTTTTGGACACAGCCGTCTTCCTAAAAGTGGCAGAACTGTCACTTCCTAAGAATTTCCATCTAATCCTGCTTTTCTCAGAGGACTGTTTTTCCTCCCCCAGGAGTTGTGAATTACTCTTCTCCAGCTTTGACTGAAATAAAAAAATGAACAGCTTGCATTGTGAATGTAAAACGAGATGAGAAACTTGTATCTAAACATCTATTTTATATCTGTTTAACCTGCAAAGATTAATCATGTTTTTCTTTCAGAAAGACCCAGATGCCTGAGGTCCACCAAGTTTTCTTTATTTTAATCATGCATAACACAAACTTTTAAAAACATTCTTTGTATCCTGTTTTATCAGATTTCAGGTGAACGCCTCCTACACCAAGATGTTTCTTCATTTCAGGATTTAACAGTTATGTTTTTATTTATCTAAGTAATTTCCTGTTTACACATATTTTAGCCCATGTGATCTTAATAATCCAACATGTAACAATTTCCTTTAAGATTTTTGTTGTATTTTATGTTGTTAAATAGTTTGACATATAAACTAAAGTTTGCCTTGTCTTAAAGAACTTTTATTTCCACTAAAGGTACTTTTAAAAGATTACGTTATTTGTTTTAATTCTTTGAGGCAAAAAGGCTTGGAAAAGTAACTCCCTCTGTTAATGATATGCAAGGCATTTAAAATTAAACACGTCTTGTCTCTTTGTCCAGTTGAAGGAAAATACACCTTCAAGCGTTTATTGGTTAAACTCTGTTAAGTCAACATACCTTCCTTAAAATATCCTTCAAAAAATACTTCTTGCCTTAAAACCCCTTTTAGCTGTGTTTGTTTTATTTGTTTGTTTTATGCTCAACCTCTTCTGCATTTTAAGTTAATTTGGATCAGTGTTATTAATTTAGGTCATTTCTAATAATAACTGCACCCTGTTGAGTTTGAAATTACATCATCATTCCATGTTATACCATAATTTGTCATCATGGTAATCTGTAAATAAACGGTATGTGGAGAAACTACCAAACTTAAAACGGCATCTTTTGTGTCCTGATAAACATTTTGGTGATTTGTTTGAGACAAGAACTCAGGTATTTTGTGTACTGATTTTTGAGACTTATATTATGGTTATGGTTATGGTTAGTGGGGATGGATAGATAATCCATGTGAGCGGGGGCCTCATAAGTGGGCCCATTGCT
>JARVJO010000165.1:3124129-3136974 GCA_031762555.1 Cynodonichthys magdalenae | reverse complement strand
TTCAGGCACACCCCTATACACAAGGAACAGGGATCCCCGATCCACCACCAGGGGGACGCGCCTCTACGCAGTGCAGCGAGACTTATATTAACTAATCATTGATCATAAAAAGGTTTTCTTCTCTTTCCTTTGCTATAAATTGTAACAAAAATAAGTGAAGTGGTGTAATATTTTAATCATTCATAATTTATCATATTTCATATGTGCCCAAGCTCCTACAACATATAAACAAGTCTTGAAACTCAACCATCTTTATTGGTTGTACCTGATGAGCTGTTTCTGCAGCAGGTCCAGCCTTGTGTCCAGCTGATTGCGTTTCTGTTGACTCATGCTGTGCAGTGATGTATTTATGGGTGGAAGGGAAGCTAGGCTGCTGCTGGGGATCTCCTGGTACCGACTAGCCCCTCGGTTCTCTCCCCAGAAACTAAAAATGTTGGACACCTCAGAGAATGCTCCTAAAGGTAAGAGGGAATCAATATGTTATATACTAAGGAACAATGATTTTAGCTTTTTCAAAACAATAGTAGAATGTTCTTCAGTGGAGGTTTTACCTGAAAAGGCATTGCAGGCATTCCCCGTTTTGGGGTCCCCATCACCCTCAGTATTCTCACTAAAGTTTCTGGGTGGGGCTTGAGTCTTCAGGGTCTCCAGCATTGTAGGTGGTGGAGCAAGGCCAATCACGATTGATCTGTCCGCCTGTTAGAATAAATTCAGAATAATGTTAATAGATTTTATTCTCTTGGTTTAAGACAAGGAGAAAAAAAAAAAAAGCATATAAGATGATATAAACTGGCCATAATAGTAGTATTGTGTAATACCTCATCCCCACTGGAGTTTGGAGATGCTGAGCTTTGACGTGCCCCCCACTTTCTTTTAGCTACTTCCTCCTTCTCTTTTTTGTTGCTAGCTGCCTCCTTCTGCCTTTGCTTTGATGTTTTTTGAGACTTTGTTACTTCTGCAGCATCATCTGGACAAAGGTGGTCATAGCCAGATTAACAAAAGAATATTCAGTCAAGCGTAACTAGGTCCATTTAACTGACTAAGCACAACACAGTTCACCACATTTTTCTAAAGGACTGAGATGCAAAAGTCAGATTTTTAATTTATTTATTTTAGTGCTATGTTTCTATGTTGCAATACACGTGTGACACACTGTACGTTTGTTCCTTTGTTTTTCATTTTAACTTTTTATTGCTTCTTGTATTTTTTTCCTGACAACAGGAGCCTCATCTAGCCTTCATTCCTCATAATACTCATTTGGAATGATGAATAAAATCCTTGAATTCTTGGTTTAATCTCATTATTCTGCGCAAAATTTAACTGACTCGAATATGTTTAGAGCATTTTAGGTACTGTTTTATATAAAAAGGGACAATGCGATTTCAAAAACTTTAAACAAATAAGGCAAAGCAAGCCAGTCTCACTTTTTCCTTTTTCTCCCACACACTGGTCAGCAGAACCTCCCTCTGTTTGTTTACCCTGGTTTTGAACTGAAGTGATATTCCTGGCTTGATCTGCTCAGGTGGTGAGAGGGTTTAGCGTTGCAGTGATTACAGTTAACTTTACTTCCTCCCAGCCCTCCGTTGGGAAATGTTTTAAAATAAAATATGTCCTGAAGGATCCGGCAGCTTCAGGCATGTTTCATCACCGCTGTAGCTCGAGTCATGTGAGCAGCTGCCAGGATCAACAACAAAGGCTCTCATTGGATAGGACACACGATAAATGCTGTCTAAAGCCAATAGTAATAGAGAACCCGACGACCACTGGGTTTGTGTGTTTGTGTGTGTGTGCATCTTCATAAGCAGCCCAGAGAACAGAGATCAGATGAAATATAAAGAAACTGTGTTAATGCGTGTTAAAAGAAATTATGACTGTTAAATGTCGGCTGCATCAAAGCGATAACTTGTTAACGTGCGCAGCACTTTATTTATTTGTTTACTTCATTTTAGTACTTCTGTCTAAAATAATTTATTAAAACAATGATTTGGTTTTGAGCTTTTTTAAAATTTTGTTCCATATCTTGCAATGTGTTCAACTCTATTAACTCTTGCTGTGGTGCGATGCATGGTGTTTGATTCATTTGTTCAGAACCATGTTGGATAAATTTGTTTACTACTCATTTTCAAATTTCGAGTCAATGAAGTCAGTTTGTTAGTTAGCCAGTTTATTTATTCAACCATGTATTTCATATCTACTGCAAAGTTACTTTTTTTAAGTAAATGAGGTCAAATTTAAAAGAGAGCACTTCTTATAGACCTACCACTCGAAGAAATTAAAGAATATAAATGTCTCGGTTTTTAATGCAGTATTGAACTAAAGTGTGACTCATAATCAACAGAGGATAAAAGACCTTTTTCTGTACGTCTTCGAAACGATAACTTTCGTCTCCGTAATTTGTTGAATCCCCCACAGGTGGAGTCATCACTGCTTGGAGAGCCAGGGATCATATTGGTCTGAAATAAACACCATTTTTCTTAATCAAAAACATTTCTGTTGTTTTGACACAGGGTGACAAACAAAAAGAAAAAAACCCTACATTTGTTTAACACAATCAGACATTTTTTTCTCTGTTGTTGTGCTTTCTTAAGAAAACTCACATCTCTGAGGTTGAAGGTGATTTCCAGGTTGTTCCAGAAGTGATCTGCAAACTCAGGATACATGTCCAGCACCTCCAAAACATCTTCTCTTAAAATTTTATGGAGGTCGCAGTAAGTAAGAGCTCTCACGTCTGCATTGGATTTACCAGGTCGGGGATACAAGTTGATGGGCTCACCAAAGATGTCATTCTTCCCTGTGAAGGGAAGTGAGGAACTATTACTTTGAGAAAATCTAGAGTAAAAAGGTGATATCAGCAGAGTTGGTGATATTTGGCATCTCTTAGCAAAACAATAGTATTCATTTAGTTTCACAACCAATCCAATCATAAAAAGCAAAATACTAGTAAACAGCTCAGAGCTCACAGACTACAACAGCCCACAGAAATGATCATATGACAGTTTTAAACCTTCAGCATTCCCCACCACTCGGTCAGAACCAAAAATACATTTCAGATTATAGAAAAACAAGTGCCTTTTTGTGAAAAATAAAAGAAAAAAAAAACAACAAAAAAAGATGGTAATTTAGAATTAGAGTTCACCCTCTGCATACTGTTATTGTGATTTTTTTAGTCAGCATTGAAGAATACAAACGTGTTTTCCAGTAGATGGCACTGCAAGCTAAGTTTTATATTTCACAGCTAAGAGGCAGCTCATATATCACAGTCACCTGCAGTAGGTTCCAAAAGTTTTCATCCCTCTTGGTAAATTTTCTATTTTGTTACTGTGCAACCAAGACTACAGGGTATATGCCTTATATGTAAAAAAGTACATCCTGTGCTGTATTATAGTTTAAAGTGTTTGAGAAGTGCATATTCTTCAAACCCAAAAATCAAAGAAAACATCTTTATATTTAAGAAACATAATACACGTGATTTTAACCATTCTGTCACATAAATGGTATATTTTCTTTAGAACTGGGCTCAGCCAAAATGAAACATTTATCAAAAGGAACTATTTGACCTTTGTTTACTAAAACAATTTTATTTGAACTCTGACTCTACTTCATCTCTCTGATCGTGACTCAAAATAATCCAAAGAAACATCAGATTCAGTCTGTGTTGTCAGCTCTTGTAGCAATGCTCTGTTCAAATGCAGACATTCCCTTTGTTATCACTTCCTGTTACTTAACACAAATATGTCAACTGTTCATATAGAAATGATTTTTTTTGTTATATGCTGTATTATCCTTCCAATAATGCTTTCATACTCATTACAAACATTTGATGTCACAGGCACTTAAGTTCTAACATAGAAAATGTAGAGAACAGCGGTGCAGCGTTGCCTCATGACATGAACTCTACAGGTTTACAAACTGACTGTGACCTTTTTGTGTGGACTGTCTGTCTTCTCCTAGTGCATGTGTGGGTTGTTTCTGTGTGCCCTGGTTTCCTCCCAACACCAAAAACATACATGTTTTATAAATTGGTAACTCTGTCTAGCTCGTCTCTGTGTGCCTAGGTGATGGACTATCCAGGGTCTACCTCGCCTCTCGTACAATGACAGCTAGAGTTAGGCACCAGCTCCCCTGCAATCCTGAACAGCAAAGCAGTTAGGAGGATAGATTGAACTTGCGGGTGGGGGTGGGGTGGGGGGTGAGATGTATTTACCTAAGATAGCTACCACCACATCTCCTCGGAGGATCTCTATAGATCCTCTGGATATGAAGTAAAGGGCAGTGAGGACATCGCCAGCGTGAACCAGCGTGTCTCCCGGGGGTGCGTGGGTGGTCTTGAACTTCATGGCCAAAGCCCTGAGGCAGCCCTTAGTAGAGCCTTTGAAAGCCTTACAGTCCTGCAGCAAGGTTCGGTTCAGGTGGAGGCAGATATCTGCCTGGAGACACTCTGGGAAACCTTTCAGTACCTGTTGAGAGAAAGCGGGGCGACACGGGGCAGGGGAGGAAAAAATGCACAGAGAAGCAAATGATGAGAGAAGGAGCGGGAAGTAAAATACAATTTGGGAAAAAAAACAGATGTACAATGAGAAAAGATAGAATGAGTGAATAACAACAATGGCAGAGAGCAGCATTTCCTTTTGATTTTAGTTTTTTTAGTTTTAGTTTAATAGATTTATTCATTTCATTTAAAAACAAAACAAATGATATACACATAACAAATAATTAACAAGAAGAAGAAAGGCTTCAGTAGTTTTCAACTTTAAAATGGTCTATGTGTTGATTTAATTTAGTTTGTATTTCCCTAGGTGAATTACCAGACCCAAAGGAATTAATTTATAGAAAGAACTGATGATATTTTAATGAGCTCTGCCAATCCTTTAAAGTAATATCTCTGACTTCACAGAGTAGGAATCTTTATAATAAAATACTACATTTTGACACTTAATTTATTTTATTCCATTCATTTAAAAAATAATGTTTGTCACTTCAGAGTTTTGAACATTTTGCCATTTAGCATTCATGAAAGCATAAAACTGAGTGTAACTCATGAGGAGTCACTGCTAATGCATTACTTATACAGTAAGTTAGGATTGATAGTAAAGCAACAGCAAATGGCACATCAATTTATCTTGATGGGGAAAAACATATAAATAATAATAACAGCACAACGCTGGATGTCAGGCATTAATAAGCTGGAGAGAGAACAATTTTAACTACTTTTAATGATAGGCTTACAACCCCTAAGTTCTCAGGAACAAACCTGAGTTCATGTGATTCTTTTTCAATCATAATACAAAACAACTGAAATGATGACTTTTCACATTAAAACGTTCAGAAACTTTCTATGGAAAAGTTGTTGTTTTTTTTTCTAACAGAGTTGAACACAAACAGTTTTGTATAGCTGTACAGGCTATAAAACATTGGCAGAATGACCTTGTGAATGCGATTGAATATGTTTAAATAAAGGCCATTAATTCCTTAAAGGAATTCACATCGATCCTATTCTTTATCACAGTTTTAGATCATTTTATCTTTTTTATTTAAAGCATCAGGTTGTAACGAAATATATGCAAAATTGACTGAATCGCCTTCTTGTGTTTTCTAAAGTCAAATGCTCGTGGAAGCAATTTTGAATTCCTACTACCACTCCAAACAACATTCTTATATTAATATTAGGAAGTTAGGTGGGCACATAAAATTTGAGTGTTTATGGGTCATTACTTACAGCATTCATGTCAATACCATTGGTGTAGGACCAGGCGTGCTGAAAGTACTCCTCCAGCCTCTGCCTGAGAGGGTTGGGGATCTGATGGAAGCGGATGAACTCCCTGACTCTTAACATTTGGGTGTGGTAGCGAGCCGTTCCTGAGTACAGCCTCTGGATGATAGCAGACACGTTCCCAAAGATGCTGGCGTACATAAGGGCTGCAGGTGAGGGAGGGTGGGGTGTCATTTAGGGGGGGAAGTGAGAGAAGGGAATTCTTTGTGTTTAGACATGTAGTGTATTCATTTTATTCAGTTTATAATTATCTTTGGGCCATTAAAGCAGAAAAACATTGTACATGGTGGTCTAATACAGTACAATGTATCTTAAGAGACCAGGATTTTGAGTGCTACGTAATATCCTGAGTTACTACCAGCAATGCTGCAAACTGTGGATATCTGAGGGGGGAAACGTTAAACTCAGTTATTAAGCTTAATGGGCTTCATGCAAGAACATTTTCATATTTTTATCCTAAATTTCTCTTACTTTTGTTTGTATGAAGGGTTCTTATGAACATGCCACGTCAGATTCAACAAATGTTTCTATCTTCAAGAAAAGTGTGTAAATGAGCAGTGTAAACATGACGAATGCCACCTGTGCGTAGTCAGGTGCTTGTGCACGAGGAGAGGAGATTAGCATAATTACCACCTCAATACCATATAAGGCTACGTTTCCTGCCCTACAGACCAGACGGTGTTCATTCATGAATATGACAGAAAAGTAAAAAGAAGAACTTCATTAGTCCAGAGATTGAAATACTGCTCTCAGAGATTTTTTTTTCTAACTTCGTAATTTTAAAACCAAAAACTTTAATAAACTTAGAATATTCTGTATACTTTTACTTGGACCTGTATACTTCTTGTTTCTCGGTTGGATTTACTGCCTTTCACATTTTTGACCCTCGAGAGTTGCCATTGTAGCCACCCATGCCATGAGACGAGTGGTATGAAATGAGAGCCATGACACGGGAGTCTGCAGGCTGCAGCAATCCAGTCTTGGACATATCGGTCCCACCTGTGGCTCTTCTTCTGAATAAATAAAAATTATTTAACAGAGTTGTTTACACTTGAATTAAAAATGTTTGACCAAAGGAAAACTGGAGCAGCAGAGAGAGATGAATATGATTTAGATTTTTATTTCTGATACTGTATGCAAACCCACAGGAGACATGAAATTAACAGCAGTCACAATTCATCCCACTCAGGTCCTCTAATTCCACAGCTGACGCTGCTAAAAATGACAGATTTTCTTTTTTGGATCTCTGAGAGCAGGACTTTAGTCTCCAGACTCATGAACTTCTTCTTTATACTTTTCACTGTCCTGAATGGACCCCCCCAGTGGTGTCAGATGCGGTTCTGAAAAAAGCATGTTAAAAATGTATCCAAAACATGTCTGGCACTTTGGAGAAAATAGCATAGCTGATGTGCTGAATATGTCTCAACAAAATAAAATTTGAAAAAAAAATACCATAATCTATGTTTTAAGTTGGTTTGTATTTTGAGATCTTCATAATAATATTGTAGTGTTATACAACAGCATTAATAGCCAATTTATTTTATTTTAAACAATTTATATTGTTAGTCTACATTATTACATTTAAAATTATAATTCCAATTCAAACAGAATAGCCTATTGTCAACATAATTATGGAGTGGCTGTAGCAGCAGAGGAGGTGGGGAACTTATTTCCTTCTATCCTGCCAGCTCTGAAATTTGAAATAAAGTTTCTGAAAAAATCTGTAAGTTTGCTCCATGCTTCTGTATACATGTAAAATGGGGGCAATCCAGTGTAATACAACTTGACAAATTATTAAAACTTTTTTTAATTCAATGGTAAATTATCACATAGAAATTCAAAATAACTGCAATGAAAGAGTTAATAAAACAAATAAAATGAACTTTGTCTCAAGGCTAAAAAGAGTTAGAGGCTCAGAAGCTGCAGGTCGTTGACCACTCTTCTCTGGATAACCTCCTTCAAACACTGCAATTTTTTGTGTCTGGTTTGCTTTCATCAGTAGCACTAAATCCTCATTTCAACAGGAAGAACTGCACCACCTTTGCATGTGTCATTATTTGCATATGCAATTTTTCCTAAATTGCACGAAAAACGCCCACTTTTAACATGGACTATTTTTTAGCTTGGCCTTCAAATTAGTACCGGTTATCTGAGATGTTGATAAATCAGCTCATGAGTCTTTACCTAATTGCCTAGAAAACTGTAAAATGGACCTTTTCACTCACTTTGCATTGCATTAAATCCCATTTACTTTAGGTGTGAACTGGAGCAAAAACCTTGTGTGATGATTTAAAGGGTTTGAAATCTCAAAAAAATACATTAGAGAGTAAAATGCAACAAGATACTAGAAGCACAAAAATAAATTTGGACAAGGACAAGCCTGTAAAGATATGACACAACACAAAGTTTGATCTAAAAATGTTCCGTCAGTAGAAGACTGGCAGTTATTTGTAATTTTCTTGATGAACCTCAGTGTCTTGTTGGATCCTTCTGACCTTTCAGCATCTGTCAGCTCCTATCACTGTCTACATCACACACTGTTAATGCTTTTATGCAAGTGTGTGTTTGTAGTATGTTTAACAAGGAACATATCCTTTTTTTTCACAAGCTTACAAATATAAAACACATTGAATTAAAAAAAAAAAAAGATTTGCAAGCCTCCGGCTGTTCCCAGCAACTGACTTTTATGCCCCATTCCAGTCTCTTTGAACCTCCCCACCACCAGCACACACACACACAGTCTGGTTTGTATATCCCCATGGGGACCGTGCATTGACTTCCATTCATTTTTTTGGAAATTCTATAGGCTAACCCTGACCATTAACCCTAAAATTAACCTCACAGGTACCTGCGTGACCCTAAAACTCAATTCACATCATGGTCCTAAACCTAACCTCCACCTGTAATTTGCATTTGGACCCAAGGGGACCGGGCATTGGTCCCCATGATGCACGTTTGGTCCCCACAAGGTTGCTTTTTTGGGGAAATTGTCCCCACGATGTAGGAAAAAACAAGGCCACACACACACACATTCTGAAAGTCATCTCCTGTCCCATTAGCAGTTTGCTGTACAGGTACATTTGCAGATACATTTCTTGGTCAAACTTACACCCAATGAGCATTACACAGATGGAGAAGATCTTCTCAGAGTTGGTGTTGGGAGAAACGTTTCCAAATCCCACACTTGTCAGACTGCTGAATGTGAAGTAAAGAGCTGTAACATACTTGTCTTTGATTGACGGTCCTGAACCTGGTTTGGAATAGAATATAGGCCGATTATGCACGTTTACACACAAAATAATGCTTTCTATTAAAATCAACTTAAACATGAATCACCATCTCATCAGTTGAGTATATATTTAGGAGGCTGCAGAAAATATATGTGTATATACATATGTAGAGTCCATACCTTTAATAGTATCATTGAATTGTTTTCCCAGCTGTTCCCCCAGCGTGTGGAGCCAACCTATAGAACCGTTCCTCTCAACATTACCAATTGCATACCTAGAATTAAAAAAACAATTACAGTACATTGTTACTATATCTGTTTTCTTGTATTCAATTCAATTCAAAAACTTAATTTATTTTTTAAAAACAAAATTAATTCTATGTACAATAAAAATAAAATACAAATCCAATGAAATGAAAGGCAGCAGATAGAAGAAAAAAATACCTGCCCTTTTTTCCCTCAAGTATAAACTCAAAGAATAATTGTATAATTATATATTAATAAAATTAAATAATGTACAATTTGAAAAGACATTATGTACAGCATGATCGTCTGCATAATTTCCTGTAAGTTAAAAAAAAAAACTCTACGGTTTTATTTTTAACAATTGTATTTAAATCATCAGACTACTTTATGAGTTTGTACCAGATGCATGCCAGCCAGTGAGCGATGAGTGCAAAGGTGCACATGAGAAGGAAAAGGACGGCTGCTCCGTACTCCGAGTAGCGGTCTAACTTTCTGGCTACGCGGACCAATCGCAGCAGACGAGCAGTTTTCAGGAGCCCTATTAGAGTAGTGGTCTGAAAATAGAGGGAAAAAAATGTAAATATAGTTACGAATGCCAAAAACAACATTTCTTAGCTCGTATTTTTTAAAAGTACTCCAACCTGCTGCCATTCTGTCACAAACATACACATTTAAATATATACATATACATACATACATAGTTTTATCAGAGGTCTTGTATCATTGAACTTCACTTCTAACACAGCGGTAAAGAATGATGCCCCCCATTCATCACTGTGGGGTGTCTCCTCACTCACTTCTAGTTGTAACCAGGACCCTTGGTGTTTCTGAGTGCTCTTTTTGTGTATAAAATATGTGTGTTTTCTAAATAAATTACAGCTTCCTTCTGGGGATAATTTACACTTTCTTGTCTCACTGAGCTCTGGAAGACAGTATATGTGGATGTTGGCAAAGCTTTCCTCCTTTCATTTCATCATTAGCATTTTTCACTTCTCTGTGGAAATAATTTTGAAAGCTCCTCGCAGTATTTCCACCGTAACACCATGTGTTCACGCGCACAACAAAACTTACTTGACTATCATTTACAAAGCAGAGGCAGCTGGACCTCCTCTCCACCTGCAGCACGGCTCTAAACTGTGATGAATTGTGATGATTCAGTAAATATGAATACATAGTATTTAATGACTACATGAGCTGAAATCCTGTAAATATAATCCTTTTAAATCAAACAATCATAGGGAAGAAATCTGTCAGTTTTGTTTAAAAAAAAATGTATGTAAGAATCTCTATGCCACAATTTTTAAAATAAATATACCAGAGCTCTTCATCTGAAAACAGTAAAATGAGATAAAAGTACTATTCAAGCAGCTCCTGAAACAGTCGTCCTGGCTGACTGACAACATACACACACACAAACAGCCATTGTTTTTGTTAGAGCTGTGTGTACATACCCAGAGTTTGAAATCTTGACAAAACTACAATTTAGGACTGTTATATTGTGGACGGTCCTTGGGTCGTCCCCCTGATTTATTATGTCTTGTCTTCGAGTCTGTCTAGTCATGAGACTCCCCTTGTCTTGTGCCTCTCCTTTGTTGACGGCTGGAGCCATTAAGGGAGAGGACCAAGCACCCATCCTAAAGGCAAATATTTTTCTGGTTTTGTCGATGAGGACATTGACCTCCTGTTTCGCCAGCTTTCAGTGCTGCAGTCCTTCACCCTCCCTCCCACCCCTCTTGTGTTTCCTGCGCCGGCTGCTTCATTTTCTGGGTTTTTGCTGGCCAAACCGGTGGTTCCAGTCCTAGTAACTGAGTCGGTGGTCCCGGTGTGTCCAGAGTCGGTGGTCCCAGAGGTTTGTGGGTCGGCTGCCGGCACCTCTTTTACATCAGGGTCGGCTGCCGTCCTCTGCCATTGCCTCCATGTAGCCTGGGTCGTCTGCTGTCGCCTCCCTGTCGCCTTGGTCGTCTGCCGTCACCTCCCTGTAGCCTGGGTTGTCTGCCATCGTCTCTTCGTCCCCTCTGTGGCCTGTGTTCACCTTCGACAAGGCTTTGATTTCATCAACCTCTGCTGGCTCCTCATCTGCTCCCGCCTCCTCCTGTGGCTCCACGTCTGCTCTTGTTCCGGCCAGACCTCCTGTTCAAGTTGGGTCCCATGGTGGAGGTTTTCCTGGCCGCCCTCCAGGACTGTTTTATTGTGTACAATCCTTGGGTCGTCCCCCTGATTTATTATGTCTTGTCATGAGTCTCCCCTTGTCCTGTGCCTCTCCTTGTTGATGGCTGGAGCTGTTGTCAAGGGAGAGGTACTGCCATGGTCTGTGGATTTATGTTTTGGTTTTCTAAGTGTTTTAGTGTTTCCCTGTGTGCTCTCTGCCCAGCTGCCCCGCCCACGCTCACCTGTTTCCCTTTGTGTCTCCTCCAGGTGTTTCTTGTTTGTCCTAATTAATTTGGCTTTATATTCTGTGTCCTGTGTTCAGTATGTGTCCGTTCATTGTGCTGTCAACCCCAGCCAGTGTGGTGTCCTCACATGTTCTTGTAGTTTCTCCTGAGAGTTCTTTGTGAGTATTTTTGAGCTGCCTTGTCAGCCTTCCTGGGTTTAATAAAGCCTTTTGCCTTTTTTGGGGGGGATTTTTGCCTGCGCCTTGGGTTATTCTCCTTCCGACACCTCACAGAATGAACAAACCAAGCACCCATCCTACAGGCAAATATTTTTCTGGTTTTTGTTGATGAGGACATCGACCTCCTGTTTCACCAGAAGTCATTCACCCTCCCTCACACCCCTCTTGTGTTTCCTGTGCCGGCTGCTTTATTTTCTGGGTTTTTGCTGGCCAAGCCGGTGGTTCCAGTCCCAATACCAGAGTCGGTGGTCCCAGAGTGTCCTGATTCGTGATTTTCTTTGTGAGTATTTTTGAGCTGCTTTGTCAGCTTTCCTGGGTTTAATAAAGCCTTTTGCCTTTTTTTGTGGGGGGGAGGGGGGTTGCCTGTGCCCTGGGTCATTCGCCTGCCGACACCTCACACTTATTTGTTTTTAAAGAAACATTATTTAATCAATTCTTAAAATAGTGTCCTTGTCCAAATAAAAGTTTGCAACTATTTACTTAATTCTTTATCACTTTGATAAAGAGATTATTCTGAAGTAGTTTTTGGGAGAGAAGAAGCGGGGGTGGGTGTGGGCTCAGATTGACTAGGAAGTAAAATAAGCTCTTATTTGCCACAGCTTTATTTAAATTGATTTGGGTTGTAAAGTCAGCCCACTATTTATCCATCATGCATCATGTCTGTACCTCTTCTCCATTGCGATAGATCAGCAGGTCAAAGGGAATAGCAGCCACCATGTCGATGAGGAACCAACCTTTGAAATAGTGCACAGCAATACGCACTGGGTGGCTCACCACTTCATCGTTCGAGTTCACATATGTTGTTCTGAAAGAGAGTTTAAAAAGCATACTGTTGATTGTATACACTGGTAGTACACTTCACATGAGGTTTTAGATTTTGAAGCCAGATTTTTTTTGTATATATATATATTGTATATTAGGGGTGCAACAATACAGAAAATTCACGATTCGGTTCGGTTCGATACTTTTGTCTCACGGTTCGATATTTT
>JARVJO010000165.1:3084397-3101285 GCA_031762555.1 Cynodonichthys magdalenae | reverse complement strand
TGATGTTTTGTTGACGTACATTTACCCGCTTCAAGTTGGTCCCGAATCACGGTTGAATAACGCATTATCTTTACAGTATTTTACCAATACATTCAAATACAATGCAGGATGACATATTAGCTTTATGTCTGGGTCTGAACCAAAGTCCAGACTTTGAGAAGTTAAACGGGTAATATGGAGCATACTTTTATAATCTGCAGACAAAAGAACTGAAGAACATGAATAATCTTGTTTCATTGGTGAACTCATCAGTTCATGTCAATTATGGATTTATTTTCTTTATAGGTGCATTTCATAAACACCACATTTGGCCTCTTCTCTGTTGTTTTGTTATTATTTTTTACCATTAAGGTGTTTTCACAAAACTAACTCAGGACCAAGGACACAACTAATGGCTAGGTTTAAATGGCAGACTGTTGTATTTCCCTTGTGGCTGGTGAGAGGATGACATACTGCAAATCTCTGGAGAGGTACTGCAGGCTCAAGTGGATGTGCTGGCCCGATGAAACGGTGGTTTCACACATTTGGGTCTCTGTAGGGTTTTTGGTGTGTGTGTCTGTATGTTATTGCAAAAACAGATGTGAGAAGCAAGAGTTGACAATTGATTCCCTGATAATATTTTTAGCAATGACCTTAGCAATGACGTAGAATGGTCACATCTGTGTATATACACACACACATAAACAATACATAATTGTAGTTTTGACTCTGCCCTATATTTGAGTTGAAAAAAATGACTGTTTTGTGCATCACATCAGTATTTTTGGTGTAAAACATACAAGTCAGGCATTTACTGAAAAACTACATATCACCTCCACCTTTTATGCCAAACTAGACTAAACTACGATCATTTTATGATGAGAAATAATATAATTGTAGCTGTTTTAGGTAATTTTTTTAGGTAAATAATATTGTGTTCAATAATCTCATGGAATATTGTATAATGCCCTGCTCAGAGTTTCTGCTGTGAATGACTCTTATAGCTACAACACCAGAGCTCAGTACATCTAAAAGGGATTGAGTTATAGAATTCAACAGTAATAAAATATTGTTAATAATGCATTAATCTTAGTGTTTTTTTCAGACACTCAAAAATGCTTTACAATTTTTCATGCATTGTTCATTCATACACCCATTCACACACTGATGGTGGTAAACAGCCACAGCTGCCCGTAAACTGACAGAGTTGGGGCTGCAATTCACTGACAACTGCAGGGTCTTCACCAGGTGAGTGAAGTGTCTTTCCCATGGACATAATGATTATTATGAAAAGAATGGGGAATTGAACTGGCAACCTACTAGTTACAGGACACCACTGGCCAAAGTGCTGTACACTGATAAAAAACAAATAAAAGCAAACATAGAAACAATAAAATCAGCGAGTAAAAAAAAAGAACCATTCAAATTATAAAATTAACAAACAATAAAGCATAACATCAGAAGCGGCAAAGAGAAAAAACTATTTTAAGAGAAGATTTAAAAACAAGAGGTGAGACAGCCTGTCTGATGTCCTCCGTTTAGGGGCAGTGACTGAAAATGCTCAGTCACCTCTCAGCCTCCTCTTTGACTTTGGGACAACCAACAGTAACTGATCTGCTGAGCAGGAGGGAACATACAGCTGGAGAAGGTCAGAAAGATATCGTAGGGCAAGGCATTTAAAAAAAACAATAAAACTTTAAAATTAATTCAGAAACAAACTGGGAGTCAATGTAGGGATTCTAAAACAGGGCTGATGTGCTCTCATTTGCTGGTACCAGTTAAAAGGCAAGCAACATTCTGAACCAGCTGAAGTTAGGTAACTAACAATGGGGTCAGTCAGAGATAAAGTACAACACAGCAGCCAAAAGCAGCTGCAATAAAAGCATGGATTAAAATCTGAAGATGATGCCATGAAATAAATGGTTTGACCTTGGCCAGTTGTCTGATGTGATAAAAGCTGAACTTGACCACCAATTTAATCTGAGCATGAGTTTAAGATCATTATCATCATTGAATCACTAAAATTGTTACAGCTATTTATGTGTTAGCTAATGTAAATCAGCATCTCAAATTGGATTGCCTTGAAAAGTTAATCAATTGCAGATGTGGATGGGTGAGCTGTGTTATCATAAAATTTATGACAGGTTTTACCCACAAGGACAAACCATATCTTGTCCAATGATACTTAGAAATGAGCACCAGCTGAGAGCTGTATGACTTTATACAAGACTAAGTCTACAAAGTATAGAAAATGGATAAACAGCAGGATAAATGAATGGATTGATTGCTTGTTGGTGACTGATTTGACTGGTTTTACACTAAACTAACAGTCATGTACAATACAACTGAATTCCTGTGATGACAGCTGGCATTTATCAAGTTCTTGTCAAAAGGTAACATAAAGAAAGGAAAACACAAACTACATACTCTTCAGTCTTAACTTGAGAAGCTTTATTGTACTTAAAAATGGATTGTTGTTTATTAAAAAAACAGAACTAAAAAAAACTGGAACAAAACATAAGGCTACCTGAGAGAGAAAAAAAGATAAGTGTTCCCAAAAAGGTGTTGGATCTTATATAGGCTATGCTGAAGACACTGGCCAGCTGCCTGTTGTTCCAATGAACACAATCACTTGGGAACCTGAAACTCTCTCTCTCTCTCTCTCTCACACACACACAGACACACACACACACACACACACACCTTCCTTCCTTTTCCAGTCATTTCTATAGCCTAAGTTTGACACTTTACCCTAAACCTAACCATCCCAGTATGTACCTAACCCTAGACCTAGTCTAAACTCAATTGACACCTTAGTCCTAAATTGAAGTCCCCTCTCGAAATCATCATCTAACCTATGTGGACCAGGCCTTGATCCTCATAATGAGCATCGGGTTCCCACAAGGCTGTGTTTGCCTGGAAAATCGTTCCTGATGTTGCAAATAGGCATCCACACACACACACACGTCCAGGGAAAGGCTGGTGCTTGTGAAAAAATACCCCCGATATTGTATTGGAAATGCTTTTTTTAATGTTGCAAAATAATAGGCCTCTTGCAAGAACCGTTCGTACGAGTGATTTAGGAGAACTTGTGGCATACACCAATTTTCTCGTATTCTAAGATTTTTTTCAGATACGAACAAAATTCGTATGTGGTCCAGACCTGTCGTATATTTTACGTGTAATCAGTCTGCTGTTATCTAGACAAATTTTCTTTACTAATAACTTTATATTTCTTTAGTTTGAAGATATTTATATTGACAATAGGCTATTCTGTTTGAATTATAATTATAATTTGAAATGTAATAATGTAGACTAGCGATATAAATTGTTTAAATTAAAATGAATTGGCTATTAATGTTGTATAACACTACAATATCAATATGAGGATCTCAAACTACAAACCAAGTTACACTATGCATTACTTGAAATTTAATTTGTCTCGGTTTGACACTTGCGATGGCGGTGGGGCAGGGTTGTTTACACTTGAATTTAAAATATTTGACCGAAGGAAAACTGGAGCAGGACTAGAGAGAGATGAATATGATTTAGATTTTATTTCTGTGACGGTATAGGACCTATGGGAGACACGACAATAACAGCAGTCGTCATTTCATTCCTTGTCTTCAGCAGCTCCTTTTAATTCCACAGCTAAATATGACAGATTTTCCTATCTGGATCTCTGAGAGCAGAACTTCAAATCTCAGAACTTGTAAAGTTCTTCATTTTACTTTTCGTTGTCATTTTCATGAACGAACACTTCCTGGTATGTGGGGTAAGAAGCGTAGCCTTATATGGTGTTTTTGGGGTGGTAATAATGTCCTCTCCTCATGCACGAGCACCTGAATACGCATTCATCAGTTTATGCTGCTCATTTACACACTTTTCCTGCAGATAGAAGCATTTGTTGAATCTGACGTGACATGTTTGTATGAACCCTTCATATGAACAAAAGTAAGAAAAATTTAGAATAAGAATACAAAATTGTTCTTGCATGAGGCCCAATGTTTGTAAATTTTTCCATCCTCTTTGAAATTGCTGGTGATCCACATAGTCATGCTTCCCTCAGATAGCAAACATACCTGTGTACGACAGCACAGAACTGAGAATGACCTTGTATCAGCAGTTTTTTTTCTCCGGCAAAAACAATTTGATCTTCATTATCAGACGAGTATTGACAATCCAACCAGCCATGGGGACTAAGGGGGAAAAAGCAACTAGATCATCTAGGTCATGCAGAATAAATGCTAGACAAATCAATGTCTGCTTATTTTCAGGACCTTGAGCCTTTTCTTATTCAATTACCTGCTATGATGAGAAAGGGCAGTCAAGCAGGGAAGCAGGCAGGCCAGACCCTAAACATTATAACTAATGGGGCCAGTACCAAGGAAATGGGTCAAAGTAAAGAAAAAGAAGAGAGAAAGTTGAGGTGTAAAAGGGAACCAAAGTAGAATCAGTGTAAGACATAAAAAAAGAAGCAAGCCAGGCTGAAGATAGGAAAAGCAGAATGGACATGAAATGCAGTAAAAGAGGATTATTGATGCATCTGTAACAGGCAGGAATAAGTGAAGGTTTTTTGGGTTTTTTTTGGCTTTGGTAAATTTTCTTCATGTCAAACATTTACCTTTTATTAGCTTTTTCCTATATTTATCTTCAGCAGTCAACTATCTATAAACTTTTGTTCATTAAAATGTTTTTTCTGTGTCACTCTCATCCAGGCCATCCTACCTAAGATGCTAAACTTTCTCTCATAGTTCCACAATAATGCCACATTTCTCTTTAACCTGCAAAGATGAATCTTCTTGTATTCTTCTAGTCATTCAATAATAAAAAGAAAAATCACTATCTACAGTACATGCTATGTGTTTTGTTTTGGTGATCTTACTAATCAAAATATATTTTAAAGTTATTTTTGAGAGGTAAACAATATAGAGAACAACTTTTTTTCTTTCATGCCTTGTGCATTGTTCCTGATGAACATCATACAGGCCTCTGAAACCTGTTAGACAATCTGTTTCTGTGTTTTTGAATAGGTCATTGAAGTCACACAGAAGAAGCACTCTATCAGTTTGATGTACTGAGGCAGAGCCACAGAGCGGGTGGCTCATAGATCATTCTTCCACATACTATTACAGCTCATTACGAAAGCTGTAAATTTCTCACCAAAGCAACTCTTCAGTGACCAAAATAAAAGGTCTAGTACAGGAATACATGTTGCCATCTGTTTTTCATGTCAGGGTTTAAAGCTAAGATATATTTAAGATCAAAAAGAATGAAGTTGCAGCCATGTTGGTCAAATCTTGTAAATATTATGTGTTATACTTTATATGTGTTATGGCTTAGAGTCCAACTCTCAGTGGAAATGAGTCCGACTTGGGAGTGGGCACTCTCATGGCATTCAGGAGGCGAGGTCAAATCAGTCTTGCCACTGATGCCTATGCCCACTCCCAATGCCTGCTTGTAGACATTTAGGGTTTTGGGATAGAGTCGGGGTAGGCGGCGAACTGGCAACATGCTGACCCCTGCCCCTTCTTCTTCCTCATTTTAATTGCAGTATAGAACAACATGCATCAACAGCATATCTGAGGATGGAGGTGTGTGGGTATGGGTCTTTCTTTTTTTTTTTTCTTCACTCCCCCATTTGCCATTTGGAGATGGAGTCCAAAGGAGGGACAGACCATCTGGGGGGCCTGGGCAGCGGATGGGCTCAGGGCTTGGGGGGGGTGCCTGGGGCGGGGCTGGCATTCCGACCCCCATGGGGCTGTTTGGATTCCCGGACCATGGCTCCTGGTTTCTGTGGTTGGCCTGCTGGCCGGGGTTGCCGCCAGAGTCCGGCGGCTGGTCAGCTGGGGGTGTGTGCTTGGCCGTTGACAGTGCGTTGGGGTGGTTGGGGGTGTGGCTTTGATGTGGCATGTGGGGCTGGCTGGTCGGCCTGGTGTATCCCAGGCCACTTCTTGGCTGTCTGCTCCTCTTCACCCCGGAATGAATGGGTCTACCTTCTGGGTTCGGATGTAGGCTGCCCTCTGTAGGGGGCATCCTGGCCCTGGGGGGTATAGAGTGTGAATGGAGAATGTGAGTGGAATATGGCGTCCTTCTTTTGTGTCTTTGAAAGACTGGATGTGAGGATGAGGATGGGATTGTGTAATTGTGTCTGTGTACGCTTGGATATTTGTCAGGTTGGGACTTGGGCTGCCCCCTCTTCTGACTCATCTGGGGCCCACTGCTGGTAGTGTGCCTCGCCCTCCTGCCACACTGTCCTCTGGTGGGTTATGCCTTTGCCCGGCGATGCGCTGGTAGCTCTCGGTGTCTGGGACTGGGTTCTCGGGTGTGGGCCAGCTTGGCCCCCTGACTGCCTGGTGGGGTTTGGGTCCTCTGGCCCAGTCGGGCCTTGGCTGGTTTGGTGGTGGGCCCTCGGGAAAGGAAATGAGTCCGACTTACTGGTGGCAAGGTGGACCAAGCTCCGGCACTGGTTATAAAGGGACATAACTGCTTGTATCAAAGGGCCTAGTACCACATACTCACGAAGTACTCACACCCACACACACATGCAGGACTCCCAAATGGACACGGTCAAACACCTTCTCTAAGTCCACAAAACAAATGTTGACTGGTTGAGAAAACTCATACACCCTACTGGACCCTGTTGAGGGTGTAGAGTTGGTCCAGTGTTTCACGACCAGGACGAAAACCACACTGCCCTTCCTTAATCTGAGATTCGACTTTCCAGCAGACCCTCCACCCCAGGACCCCTGAATAGACCTTACCAGGGAGGCTTAGGAGTGTGATCCCCCTGTAGCTAACATCTACCACCTTTGGACGTAATGCTTTTCGCTTTGCAGCAGCACACGACTGGAACACACTCCAGAATACCCTTGAACTCACATCTCTGATCCCAATCTCCACATTTAGGCAGACCATCCAAAACACTATCACTGATGCCTGCTTCTGTTGACAATTTTGAACACAGATTTAAGCACATTTCTTTTTATTTTTCTTCTTTCTACATTTATTTATTTTAATGTTAATGTTTGTTTGTGCTATGCTCAATGTTGTATGTATTGTATGTTCTTATTTATTCATGCAGCTTCTTGGCCAGGTTATGTTTGTAAATGAGAAGTGGTTCTCAGACAGTTTACCTGGATAAATAAAGGTTAAATATATAAAAGTTGGTACACACTTTGTGGTCCTCCTTTTTAAACTATATATATATATATATATATATATATATATATATATATTTAACAAAAATTGCTTTGGGCAAACTGTGCTGAATTTTAATTGAAGAACATTACCTTAAAGGTTTCAGAAGCAGGATACTGTAACATATGTAAGCACTTACAGGCCAGACTGAGTGGTCACAAAGTTACACAGGTGAGACAAACTACATACCAGAAAACAAGGAGATGGCACCAGAAGTCATTTCATATGAGAGAGAAAATATGTAACTGTTCTTGTTCACTGTCAGATGTTTTATGGAAAGTGTAAATTATTCAGATTTATCTGGCCCACAACATTTTTTCCCTGTTCTTCAAAGTGATTGCTAAGACTTATCATTATTCCCTTGATCTAAAGCTGCCCTCCTCAGGCCTGATGGAGTAATGCAGAAACTAAAGTGCAGTTACATGCTTCAGTCTGCTTTTCTCAGACATCACAGAACCACAGGAGTTGGTAAAGTGTTGAGTTTAGACAAATATTTACCTAATTCTGTACAAATATGTATTTGAAGGCCTACAGTTTTAACTGACCTGGTGAAAAAAAGGATAAATAGACTTCTGAACATCACTTAAACTATTAAACTATTATTTTCCATCGTTAAAATGTGAAAGGCAACAATGTTTTTGCTAGTCTGTGTACAGTATGTGCACACTAGCAAAGAGAAATATTATAACAAAGTGGTTATAAATTCTACTTTTGCAATTTACTTTGGGGTTATCCATCCTTTCTATTAGTCTGCTATAAATAGGATAGCGCAGCTGGTGCTGCTTTCCCCATCTGCACTGTATGACAACTACATATGCACACACACACACACACACACCCACACACATACACACACGGACACAGTAAGAGCTATGTTTCAATCTTGCCAGCTGAACCTCACACGCTGTGTAGCATGAAAGCTTTTGTGTTTCATCATTAATTCTGGATTACTCTCTGTTGATGTTCCAATTCATACTTGGAGAGAAAATAATCTAAAAAAAACTGAACCTAAAATAAGTCTCCCTCAGATAGAATCAGGGAAAGGATCATTCATATTACTTTTTAATAATTCCATGTCCGATTTAGTCCTAGCAGAGAGCTTAATCTAATCTGTTCTGATTTTTGTTGCTATTACTTCCAACAAGTGCTTCCATACATGAGCACTGGATCAAAACTACCTACAGTGGCTTCAGAAAGTATTCTGACCCTTTTCACTTTTTGCAACTTCATTATGTTGTAAAATGAAGCCACAGTTATCAATAATCTGTGCTCAACATCCCATAAATACGTGAAAACAGAATCCTGTAAATTTAAAGCAAGTAGAAATCTGAAATGTCACTTTTGGATCAATATTCAGACCCTTTACAGCGTTAAGTCTTTTTGTGTTTGGTGCAACAACAAGTGGACACCTGGATTTAGATTTTCTCCCCTGTTTCTTCTTTCCAAATCCTCAAGCTCAGTCCAGTTGGATGAAGCCATTTTTCAAATCATCCCATGATGTTTGATAGAGTTCAGGTCACTGCATTGGCTAGGCTATAAGGCATTAACAGAGTTGTCCTTATGTTTTTATGTTTACTGGCTGCGCAACAAATTGCCCCTTGGGGATAATAAAGATTCTTGAACTTGAACTTGAACTTAAGTCACTACTGTGCAATCTCTATGTGTGCTTTGTGTCATTGTCTATTCAGAAGGTCAAACTTTGGTTCAGTCTGAGGTCCTGAGCCCTATAGAACAGGTTTTTTGTAAGGATATTTGAGTGCTTTGCTTCTGTCAGCTTTTACTCAGCATTAACCAGTCTTCCTGGCCTTGCTGCTGATAACATTATCATTGCAAGATGTTGCCATTGTCATGTTTCTCTAAGGGGATGCTGTTGGGTAAACATTCCATAGTTTATTTCAGACATGTTATATTTGGTATATCTTAAAATGCCTTGGAGTCCTCCCAGAAGAGCTGGAAGAGGTGGCTGGGGAAAGAGAGGTCTGGGCTTCCCTGCTCAAGCTGCTGCCTCTGCGACTCGACTTCGGATGAAGCAGAAGATAATGGATGGATGGATGGTTACATTTGGTTTCATCAGAACAAATAATCTGTGTGTATGTATGTAAATACATTCGTTCAATCAGACAAACATTAAGATGCATTCCAAACTAAGAAAAGGATTACAGTATTAAAGACCAAATGAGACTGAGAAATCTTTAAAAATCAGTCAACCTTAAACCCCATATGTATCCATTTGTCAATTAGTTTTCCATACCCAGCTGATCCTTGCAAGATCACAGACAGCTGGTGCCTCTTCCTTGCAGTTTGTTACATTCCTTAAACAACTTGTCTTTGTCTCTGCAGTCCCGGACGACCCACCCAAATTGTTATGTACTTATTAATACATCATATTTGTTCATAGTAAAGCAGTCAAGACTAAATATTCTTGCTGCCTAAAATGAGAACTATGAACACACCAACATTACTAATTTAGTCTTAATAAAAACATTAATTTACTGAACTTTACAAAGCTAAAAGATCAAACCTCTACCTATTTTGCTTACCCAACTAACATAAAAAAATCACGTTCAGTTTTCCAATGCATAAAAGATTTACAGCATTTAGATTTCTCTGTAATAGGTAAAAATTATTTAATGACAGGGTGCTTGTTATTACAACTGGTAAGTAATTTTACTTTGATTGCAGCAGGCTCATCATCAAGTGTAGATTACATCTTCACAATATTAAATAATTGTAATATGGGCAGCTGTGGCAGAGTGGTTAGGGGAGTCGTCCTGGAACCAGAAGGTCCCCGGTTCGATCCCCTGTCCCAGTTCTCAGTTGTTGTGTCCTTGGGCAAGACACTTCACTCGCCTTGCCTACTGATGGTGGCGCTGGTGCACGGCAGCCCCACCTCTGTCAGTGTGCCCCAGGGCAGCTGTGGCTACAGTGTAGTTTGCCATCATCAGTGTGTGTGAATGGGTGAATGACTGTAAGTGTAAAGCGCTTTGGGGTCCGGAGGGACTTGATAAAGGGCTCTAAAGGTTCAGGCCATTTACCATTTAATAATCATATAATAAGTTTAAGTAGTTATAGAACCTGAAAAAATTTGTTTTACAAATTAATCAATAGAATATTCAACAGAATAATCGATTACTAAAATAATCGTTAGCTGCAGCCCTAGTTACCACATTGTCTTTAATCATTCATTCAGTAAATCAAAATCGTATTTACTGAATTTTTAAATGTTGATCACCAGGAACACTCAAAACAAATGACAATAGCTTCTATGGACTAAATGCTTCAAGAACAAACAAATACAAAATAATATTTGTAAGTAAGTAAGAATATTGCACACATAAATGGCATCAGAAAAACAATCTAATCATTAAAATTCAGCTAAAATTCTTTATAACCCAACAAGTACAACCTCGTTTGCCACTGTTACAAGAAATATTGTCCTACCTGTGTCACCTTCTCTGTGACATTGTGTGTCCGATCAATGAGTTTGCAGGGTGCTATGATATCCATCTCCCCAGATGGCAGAGCAATGAGGGGGTCTGGTTTGAAATCCACAAAGTTGAGAGTGATTTGAGGGATTTTGGAAATTGTACGATACTGCATGAGGTCAGAGTCTGAAGTAGAGTTCAACATGTTTGACTTGCAGTTTACTGCACCTGTAAACACAGACATATATGAAAGTATTTTCTAAACAAAAAGAGCAGTGGCAACAGTATTTTTTAAAGCATCTTCTTTTTAAAATTTTTTTTTACCAGTACTGCTGCTGGCCGGACGGACGCTTGGTCTCCGGTTCTTTCTTTCCCATTCCGGCCTCATGGCCTCTATCTCATCTACAGAAGAAGCCCGACGCATGCTGTAGAAGCTTTCCCGTGAGCGGCTGTGTGTCAGAGAACAGTTTGAGCCTGAGCCGTCGGGGTTCAGACTGAGCCGGAGGCTGGGCAATACACAAGAAGAGGACTGGTTGAAGGGAGCGACCAGGTGGGCTTCGGGGGGAGGTAGCGAAGGAGGAGACACTGGAGGCTCAGCACACAGTAAGGTGCGCTGGTCCTCCTGGCAGTCTTCTGACCATTTTTGATGTGCTGACCTAGAATTTTTAAATTGAATAAAACAATATCATGCCATGTAACGAAAATGAAAATTAAATCAAAGCTAGACGACAAGAATATCATATGGAAAATCTGTTTATGATTCTTTGGTTTTTGCATTTAAAATTAAAATTGCAAAAAGAAAACAACCCTGTTGATTTTATTTTATTTTTTGTTTGTTTTTAAAGCCTAAATGTAAAAATGTAAAATTAAATTGATTAAAAATCTACAGTGTTTGATATTTTTGCTTTCCGCTGGATAAATCCAAAATAAATATGCAATTGTTGTTTTAATAATGTAGATTGTAGAAATGATGGAAGTCGCTAAAGAATATGAGTTCATAGTGTCTGGAAGACTGCTTTAAAGTAAAAAACATTCCTAAAGATCTTGACAATGGCTGCACCCAAACTCTATTCTGCACAACATGGAATATTAAAATTTACTTCTCAGTTAGATCATTAGTCCTTAGTGAGATGTGTCAACTTCCTCTAAAAAAGACAAACATACCCATGGTGAGAAGTGAAAACAATATTCCATAAGTTCAGGACATGATTTCCAGTTCTGTCAGAAGGTGCTAAATGGTGAACTAAGAAAATATATCGTTTGTCTTTGCCTAACCATTAAATTGAAAAAAATAATAATATAGCATCATTTTTGTAAATTTGCATAGGTTTTTTTTTAACTCAGTTGTAAACCAGAAAAACAAAAAGAAGGCAAACTAACAAAAATAATATAGAAATATATATATATTAATTTGTCTTGTTTTATTTTGAAACAGAAAAACCAAAGAACAAACCATATGGAGTATCGAAGTACTTAATTATGTTTTTAAATCAAACACTATGACCTGTACAAACGCTTCTGATTACTCATCAGTTTATCTCAATCATACCCGTCAAGAGAAGACCTGGATCATTTACCTGCTTCTACTTTGTTGATCCTTGTGGGCTGCTTGCAATGGGGGTAAGGGCAATAATTCCCCCAAGCCTAAAGACTCATGACTGTTGTCTGGATGGAGAGGCAGGGCTGTAGGTATGGGATTGTGACCTGCCTCTGCGTCATCCAGTGATGCTTTACTGTTGGACAGGGAGCGCAGGGGGGGCAGACGCAACTTAAAGCCACGGGGGCGACCTGAAAAGAGAGAGGTAAACAAATGGAGAGTAACCCTGTTGACCTGCAGTGTGACAAGCTGGATAACCTACAGCAAGAGGTGCAGGTCATAATCAGAGAGAGGTCAATGTTGTGGGTCAAGTTTACAGTAAAAATGCTAATTTGACAAAATCAAATTGAATGGCAGATTCAAAATTCAGTTTGCAAAAATTGATCTTCAGTTAAATATCGCCCAACAGTGATGCTAAAATAACATTTAGCTACCTGTAACAAGCCAGGTGGGGAGGCGATGATTCAGCTCTCGTTTGTGATCTTTCCGTGTTTCATCAGTCATGACCTCAAAGTTCAAGATGAACATGATCACCACGCCATCCTCGTTCTTCACTGGCACCACATCCACCATGCACAGGAAACACTGACCTGCAGGGAGAATAATGAAGACCCTCATACTGCTGGTGTTGATTCATCCAGAACATAGCAAATAAAATAAATAAAAAAAATAAATAAAACAACTTGACTCTTAGTCTTTAATTCAAGTGGTTTTACTTTCCATTCAGAGAACTTCTCAACTTGGTAACCCTCCAATATTACACCTTCATGCAAATGACCAAATGAGTCTCTTTTGAGAGAGGCAATGACATCTCACTGTTGGGAGATCATCAGTCTGAAAAGGGTTGAATTTGGCATGTGGTATGATCCTGTGCTTTCTTTTGAGTTTCACCTAAAAGAAGTAACAAGGACTGCCTTTTACTATCTTAGGAACATTGCCAAAATATTGCCACATTCTTTCATTTGAAGATGATGAAGTCATAATTCATGCATTTGTGACTTCACGCATCGACTATTATAATTCTCTTCCTTCCGGGTTACCCAGGAAAAGTTTTAGAGGTCTGCAGATGGTCCAAAATGCATCTGCCCACATTTTAACCAATACTAGGAAATATGACCATAATACCCCTGTTTTGTCTTCACTGGTTGCCTTGTCAGATTTGAGCTGATTTTAAGGTCTTGCTGCTCACCTTCAAGGTTTTAAATGCTCTGGCTCCCCGATATCTCTCTGACCTCTTGCACCCTTTTGTTTCACCTTGTTCTCTCAGATCTGAAGGTACTGGCCTAATTCCAAAAGCCAGAAGAATAACCATTGGTAAACATGCCTTCTCTTTTTGTGCCCCTTCTCTGTGGAACAATCTCCCTCAGGACACTAGTCAGGCCTGTTCTGTGGAGGTTTTTAAAGCAAAGTTGAAGACTCACTTGTTCACTCTATCTGATGCGCTTTATTATTAATTTTTACTTTTATATATTTCCGTTTGCATTTTTGTGATTTTATCTCTTGCTACTGTTTAGTGCTTTGTTTGAAAGTGCTTTATAAATAAAGCTATTATTATTATTATTAAATGTCATTTAAAAATTATTTGGAGTCTGCCCCAGTTTATATCTCTAACCTTTAAGAGCCCTACTTATCTTCTCGCAGCCTCAGATCTTCCAGTCAAAGGTTGTTAATGGTTTCAAGGACTAATTTCAAGACTAGAAGGGATAAAGCCTTCAGGGTTGTGGCCCCCAGGCTGTGGAATGCGTTGCCTCTAACTTTGCCTTGATTCTCTTGAAACTTTTAAAAAGCAGCTGAAGACACATTTGTTTAGATTGACTTTTAATTAGATGTTTTCTTATCATATGTATGTTGTATTATTCTGCTTTTATCTTTTGTGTTTTTGTGTTTTCTTGTGAAGCACTTTGTGGCTTCTGACTTGTGAAAGGTGCTATACAAAAAAAAAATTTACTTACTTACTTACTTACTTTGGACAAATTAGGCAAATGTTCTGCCATAATGCACATTCCCCATATTTGGTGAAAAACAATCAAATGATAGTACAAACACCTCATGCTGTTCAGTATGGTGGTTAGGAGATGGTGATTTAGGCTTGTTTTGCAACTACTAGACCAAAGTCCTGCATGTCCCAAATCAAACAATGAAATTACAAACTCAGACTGCCATCAGTTTTATCAGAAGCCTGCCGATCACTCATTCCTTACAGTCAGGTATGTTAAAGCAGGGAAATGTCTAAAACATGCAGGACAGTGGGTCACGAGGAACAGGGTTGAGGACCTCTGTTCTAAAGTCAAATGTGAGGCCATTTGTTTGTCAGTTGATGCTTGGCCAAAACCAAGCATGAAACAGGACAATGATCCCAAACACAACAGCAAACTTACAACAGAACTCCTGAAAAAAAAACTTAAAGTAAAAGTCCGAATGAAAGGCTAAAGAGAAGCAGGAGCTAAAGAGAGGAATGCAGAAACAAATGTCTGCAAACCTCAATGAGTGGGTCAAAATTCCTCCACAACTCCATGGGAAATGAATAAACTCATACAGAAAAGCACAACTGAGTGTTCAACTCATTCCATCCACCTTCTTCTGCTTGTCCAGTGTTGGGTTGCGGGGGCAGCAGCCTAAGCAGGGAGGCCCAAACTTCCCTCTTCCCCAACCACTTTTTCTAGCTCCTTTGGGGGATCCCAGGTCAGCTGAGAAACATAATCCCTTCTGCCTGTCCTGGGTCTTGCTCTTGGTCTCCTCCAGTGAGACATGCAGGCATCCAGGAGGCATCCCAACCAGATGCCCGAGCCACCTTAACTGACTCCTCTTGATGTGGAGAAGCAGTGGTTCTACCATGAGTCCCTCCTGAATGATCAAGCTTCTCCCCCCCATCTCTCAGTTGTTTGGATTTATGCTGCGTCTGCAGAGATGCGGGCGCTGGATCAATCTGTCATGGTGAAGTGAGAGCTTTGCCTTTTGGCTCATCTCTCAATTTACTGGTCGATCTACGTTCCAACCCTCATCTATGGTCACAAGCTTTGGGTAGTAAGACTTAGATCGCGGATACAAGCGGCCAAAATGAGTTTCCTCCCCAGGGTGTCTGAGCTCTCCCTTCGAGATATTGCTGCTAAAGGAAGGTCTACAAGATGCTCTATCATAATTTGGTTTTTCACTCTCAGTTTTGTAACTTTGTTATTATTTAATAAATAATGAGCCGGTGGGATGTGGAATTTTGTTAACTTCACATTAGCTTAGATTCATTTTAAAATCTGGTGCAGACACAATCATTTTTAAAATGATATTCTGATTTTCAAAACCCTTAGAAAAAAAAGACAGCGGCCATCTCCCCACATCTACTATCGTCAAATTACACCTTTTTATTTTTGCTCATAATGAAAGTGAATCTGTGCTTAATTAGTTCAGACTCTCTAGGGAATGAAAAAAGGCTCACTCAGATCTGCCACACCAGCACTAAAACACTTCATTTGCAAAAACAATTATACTAGATAGAACAATGGGTGGCTCGATTTAAAATATTACAGAGCAGCTTAGACATCAATCAGAAAATAGGTTTATGCTAATTTTGACTTCAGAGTCAAACTTTCAAAGCATCAAAATGCACACTGCAATGTAAACAGCATCTTGATTTATGGAGTCAGTTTGAGGCAAAAATAAACAAAATGATTAGTAGAAACTAGACTCCCAGCTGCTACTACATCCAGTCGTCCAATATCTGTAAAACTGATTGCTACATGATTATCTGTGCTGGCCATCTTGAAATTAATTCACTCTAAAAGTTAATTAGTTAATGCGCATCAAATGATTACTTTCAAGTTTTCAATACAATTGGGGTTGTATGCTTTTGCTAAAAGACTCACAGGTTTGACTCCAACTGTTAATGAAAAGTTTTAAACACAAATGTTGTGCAGTGTGAACTCGCCTGGAACATGTGTTATATCACAGCTATAACCACAACATGTAAAACTGACTGAATTATAATTATTTTTGTCAATTAGTGGCCATTTTGGATAAACTGAATCTATACATTTAGTACTTTGTCCTAGAATAATAAAAAAAGTGTTGTTCATGAGCTATTTAGCTAATGGACACAATTGACTTCATATAGTTATTAAAGATTTTTAAACAAAGACCATGTGCTATCTGTAAGTGCTCAGAATGTGCTGTGGATCAGTCTCATTTACTACGACACCGAATGTTGGGTAATTTTCTGTAAAATAGACTATTTTAGTATATATGAATTTTTTCTCACTTGGCTGTGAAAGGCATCTTGAGACTTTTTGACACCAACATTTTATTATCTTTTAAATAACTTAAATTAAACAATTATTATCTGCAAGTTTTCACTATTCAGTGGTAAATGAGGTACTTTACTTAGGGACAGACAGATTACTGCAAAAAAAAAAACCAACATGTACATAACAACATTGTTTTGTGGCAGCAGGGCAATATTAAAAATAAAAAGCAAGATATCAGTTCCTCATTTTCCCCTTTGTAGGATATAAAATCACAAAACAACCTACAGTGTCAAAACAAATGTTCTTGCTGTTCATCAACTTTTTTGATAATCTGCAAAAAACACTCAGGTTCTCATTATCACTTGCTACTAATGACTATATGGAGGACTAAACCTGTCATAATGAGAAATAAATGTAGAAATATATAAATGGCTTGAAAAACTAAAAACATG
>JARVJO010000165.1:3053648-3069599 GCA_031762555.1 Cynodonichthys magdalenae | reverse complement strand
AATAAATTTCATTCATTCATTCATTCATTCATTCATTCATTCATTCATTCATTCATTCATTCATTCATTCATTCAAAATGCTACAGAGAAGCATCAACTACATTTACCAGGCAAAGATCCTCACTGTAGAGTCAGAACGATTGGGTGGGAAAACAAAACCAACAAACCTTTCTAGTCCTCTGAAAGTCCATTCTCTTTAAATTCTAAGATTTTATGAAACAGGACATGATTAAATGGATGATCTGGTCTTTACTAAATACTAAAATTGTTCAAATCTTACCTCAAATGTAAAAAAAACTACACAACTATTTTTTTCTTCTAAGCCTCCCTGGTAAGATCTATTCAGGGGTTGTGGAGAGGAGGGTCCGTTGGATAACCGAATCTCTGATTCAGGAAGAGCAGTGTGGTTTTTGGCCGTGGAACACTGGACCAACTCTAAACTCAAATCAGGGTCCTGGAGGGTGCATGAGAATTCACCCAACCAGTCTACATGTGTTTTGTGGACTTGGAGAAGGCATTCGACCGTGTCCCTCGGGGAATTCTGTGGGGGGTTCTCCAGGAGTATGGGGTGCCAAGCCATTTGATACGAGCTGTTATGTCCCTGTACGACCAATGTCAGAGTTTGGTCCGTGTTGTCGGTAATAAGTCGGACGAGAGTTGGACTCCGCCAAGGTTGCCCTTTGTAACCGATTCTGTTCATAAGTTTTATGGACAGAATTTCTAGGTGCAGCCAAGGTGTTGAGGGGATCCATTTTGGTGATCACATCTCTGCTTTTTGCAGATGATCTCCAGCTCTCACTGGAGCGAGTGTGATGAGGATCAGTGCCTCCAAATCCAAGACCATGGTCTTGAGGCAGAAAAGGGTAGGGTGCTTTCTCCGGGTCGGGGAAGAGGTCCTGCCCCAATTGAGGAGTTTAAGTATCTCGGGGTCTTGTTCATGAAAGAGGGAAGAATGGAGCGGGAGATCGATAGGTTGATAGGTGCTGCGTCTGCAGTGATGCGGGCGCTGTACCAACCTGTCATGGTGAAGCGAGAGCTGAGCCAGAAGGCGAAGCTCTCAATTTACCGGTTGGTCTACGTTCCTACCCTCATCTATGGTCACGAGCTTTGGGTAGTGACTGAAAGAACAAGATCACGGATACAAGCGGCCGAAATGAGTTTCCACCAAAGGGTGTCTGGGCTCTCCCTTAGAGATAGGGTGAGAAGCTCGGTCATCCGGGAGGGACTCAGAGTAGAGCAGCTGGTCCTCCACGTCAAGAGGAGCCAGTTGAGGTGGCTCGGGCATCTGGTTAGGATGCTTCCTGGATGCCTCCCTGGTGAGGTGTTCCAGACAAGTCCCACTGGGAGGAGGCCCAGAGAAAGACCCAGGACACGCTGGAGGGACTATGTTTCTCAGCTAGCCTGGGAATGCCTTGGGATTCTCCCAGACAAGCTGGCCCAAGTGGCTGGGGAGAGGGAAGTCTGGGTCTCTCTGCTTAAGCTGCTGCCCCTGCGACCTGATCCCAGATAAGCAGAAGAAAATGGATGGATGGACAGATGTATCCACATCAGTGGGGACATTTTTGCATTGCAAGGCTCAGCTTGGCCCACCAACGCTCCAGTTAGCCTGGCCTTATTCTACACCGGCCCTGGTTGTGTTTGCATTGAGCATAGAGCTGCCTTGATTCAGGTGGGATCATAATTCTAAATTGGGCCATAAGGGCTAATGAAAACATGCTGAACCTGAGTTTGAAGCCTGGCTGGCCCAGGCTGACCCGAACTTGGCTTTGCAGTGCAAAAAGGCCTGTTGTTTGCTATAAGCACTGCTTCAGCAACCTTCAGGTTGGGAAAGGTGAGATACTTGCAACAGACTCTCTACACTAGAAAGGCTGCTGGACCAGATGGATTTTCTGAACTATGTCCTGAAGACCTGTACAGAGCAACTAGCAGGGGTGTTCACCAATATCTTTAAACTGCATTGTTTCCGACCACTCCCATTCTCCATCAAGTCCTCCATCATACACCGCATACCCCAAAAAATCACCTATCACCTGCCCGACTGACTACAGGCTGGTGGCACTGTTCCCTATAGTCATGAATTATTTAGAAAATCTTCTTCAGAGTCATATTATGTCCTTCATCCCTCCTGCCTTTGAGACACATTACTTTGCTTACAGGGATAACAAGTTAAGTGAGGATGCTATTGCTGTAGCCCTGGGTGCTGCTCTGTCCCATCTGGGGCACCGAGGGAGGTATGCACGTCTTCTCTTCATTGACTTCACCTCTGCTTTTAACACCATCCAGGCCCACCGACTGGTGTGCAAGCTTTCAGCCCTCAGACTCCCAGACTCCACTTGTCTTTCTGACAGATTGCACACAAAGGCTCAGGGTGGGCCTCCACACCTCCTCAACCATTACTATTGGAACTGGTTCATCACAGGGCTGAGAGTTCTCAGAAAGAATAACACCTGCCAGAAATTGCTGGTGTCATTCTATCACTGCTGCATCAAGTGTGTCTTGTGCTTTTGTCTCTGTGTGTGGTTCTCCAGCAGCACAGCAGTACAGAGGAAGACACTTCATGGGATCATTAACACGGCTCAGAAGATCACTAGATGCTCACTGCACTTTCTTGAGGAAGTTCACGTCTCTCCCTGTCTTAGAAAAGCCACAAACATTCTGAATGACTCCACACACTCAGGTCACACCGTGATCCAACCACTGCCTTTAGCCAGGAGGTACAGGAACATTAAAACAAAGACAAACAGATTTAAAAACAGCTTTTACCCCAGGGCACTGAATGCAACTGTACAATATCAATGTGCAAAACCCTTTAAATGGGAGTGGGCAGTGCTGTATGACTGTGCTTTTATTTATTTTTAACTTGTAAATATTTTTACACCTTTATTTTTTTACCCTCCTTCTCCTCACTCCATAAGAGAATGCCTAATTTTGTTGTCCTTGTTTCAGTGACAATAAAGATATTCTGATTCAGTGACATTCTTGGCGCTACCATTAGCTTAACATGTTAACTATTTTGAATCAACGCAGTTGTTGACGCCTTGTTTACAAGACGTGTTCATTCATATTGTGGTAGCATTTATACTTTCAAATGGTATATGAAGTGTAGTTTGTGTAAAAATATTGTCAATAATAACAATAGAAGGATTACAGCTTTTGTTACTAATGTGTTTGCTATTGTTTAAAAATTTAAATTTTTCAAGTATTATCTTCTTTGTTTTGTATGAAATATACATTTTATAGTTTAAGAGTTACACAGTAAACTGTTGTGTTTGTTAGGTTTCACAGCTACAATATTCATTTAAGTGCTGTTGTTTCTTATGCATGGATAAAGATAACACATTGTCAGTTCTATAATATTTGTATATTCGTTTGGGTTATTAAACAGTTGTTAACAGCTTTTATTCAATTCAAAAATATACAGTTTCTGCACTATTAGATAATGTTTTTCTGCTATCAAACTACAAACATGACTCAACGGAGTGGAGTGAACTGCTCTGCAAGCTAAAGGGGGTGGGAATGCTTCATTTACAAAGCGCTCTGAGATACACCTCAGAACAGGGTTGAAAGAGGGGCTTGTGAAGCTACAATAATCAGGAATTGCAGTTCCACTTCATGTAGCCACCAAATGAATAATTTAAATGTGAAAAGGAAGAATTTAAAAGAATGCCATATCCCCTTTAAAAGCAATAACTCCGTACTGTTTTTCTGACTTTATCCACATGGTTGTAGGGGCAATTTGCCCCATTCTTCTTTCCAACATTGCTTCAGTTTATTAAAATTTGCAGACATATTTTTCTACCATTAGTCTATTAATTTCAATCAAGCCTTATTGTTGATTTTCTGAAAAGACCCCATGTAGTGCGAAGAAAGTAAGTGAAACATAGCATCACTTACCATCACAAACCTCTGAGGTGCAGCTGAACGTTCCACCTTGGCACACACTGGAGAGTGGACAGAAGAAAAAGTGAATTACAATGTGGTGAAAAACAGAACCTCTATTTTTTCAAATTACAGAATGACATATTGGTAGAAGAAAAGTGACATAAAGTAGTAATCAGCCATTAAACTGAACACAAAAGATCTCATGCTGAACTGAAATGATACTGGGAGTAAGGTTTGCCTCCAAGGGTGAACCTGCAAAATTTCTGATGGTTAAAATACTTTCAAGAGTAGGTAAAAATGTAATTGCAAAATGATTTGGCTAATCTATGTAATATAAACCAAACTGCTTAAAGTTGGCAGATGACTGGAAAAAACTCTTTGGTCCCCTTTTTTAATAATGGGTACTATCCCCTTTCTCAAGAGTCTTGGAAATCACGGCACAATGTCCAGAATCTTTCACATCTAAGCGTGAATCTGATCCCCTTATGACACTACCTCAATGACCTCTGACATGGCAATGAATTCTCAAACTCTGCCTCCTCAAAAGCCAAAATGGTGACGAAGTTGAGAAAATCCTCAAAGTCTCCCTTCAGCTATATCTAGTTCCCACCCACCCAATCCAAGCACAGTCTTGGATAGGGCTCAATTTTCTTTTTCTGAGGCATCGTACAGTTTACTAGAACCTCCTTGGGGCCAACAATAAGTCCTTCTCCAAGGCCACTCAGAGTTCTTCACATGCCCAAGGTTTTGCTTTCACAATGGCAGAAGTAGGAAGCTAGCCTGCAATAATGATTGTATCTGCTAGAAAAGCCATGCTGCTTAAAACTATTTACATGGTCTGGCCCACAGACCCCTCCCCGACAAGAGACGTTGCAACAGCACAACAGCAGAATTTTTTTTTTGGTGTACGCCATTTTGCCTTTTGGTCGTACGTTCACTTTTAGTATGGTTTCTACACAATCCTTTTTAAATGAGGCCCCTGAACACTGCAATCAAATCAAAAGCTGCTTCATAAAATAATAAGTTTAAGGGTGTGCACACTTAAGCAGCCAATCCACTGCATCACGTTTTTTTTTCTCTTTATTCCAAAGAAAACAATACATTACAGGTAAATTGTATATGGTTTTACAGTATGAGATAGTAAATGAGTAGAAAATTTGGAAATGAAGCATCACCATCTCGCTTTCTTGCATAACAATACCTGGCATTCTAACATGGGTATGTACACTTTTAAGACAGTTAAAGCTACTTTATCAACACATGTATGTTTTAGTGTATTACCATGTGTTACAGAGGTGCTGAATAGTTGTTCCAGGTCGCAGTAGAGCTTCAGAGAAACCCTCGGTGCTCACATTCCAGCTTTGGTATTCATTTGGTAAAGAAAGCGTTGAACAGGGACAGTCGGCACGATGCATGCAGGAACCCCCGTACAACAGCTACAAAGGACACAATGATGCTGCTAACAATCAGATACAGTAGGCTTTACACACACATACACACACACAGTTGTGCAGACCTGTCCTGGGGGGCATGTGCAGCCAGGCATACAGGGTCCATGTAAACACTGAGTGTGTGGCCACAGGTCCTCGCAGGTAAATGGACAAGAACCCACACAATTACTGTACACCTGCTGGCTCGGACACACTGCAAAACATAAACCAATTACATTTACACTCAGGAATAAAACAGAATACAGACAAATGTCTGTTTGGCTTTTCTATGTACATACGTCAAGTTTTAAGAAGAGTCAATTACAAAAGTGTATAAAAGTGTCTCAGTGGCACTGAATTGGTTGTATAGATAACAGTAGATAGTGCCTCCAACCCAGATGCTACCCTGCGCACAAAACCTTTCTACTACTGATTTTTAGCCGTTTAGCCATGGCAAAGAACAGAGGAAAGAAAACTGGACAGAGACGATCACATTTCTGGTGAAATGGGAGGTAGACCATCTGTTCACAGAATACAAGGGAAACGTGTTTAGTCTGTTTAGAGACACCGTCTGCCGTGAAGGATTTAATATAAGTCTCCACTACAACACGCTGCACAAAGCTAAATATGAGATGTTTACTGAAGTGACAAGTACGTAAACAACAACAACTTTTTACCAGAACCACACAGGAGTCTGCAACCAAGACGTCTCACGTAATTGCACATCAGCTCGCTAAAGTGTTTATTTTTTGTTTGCTTCAAAAGTCATATTTATTAAACAACAGTACAACTGTTATACATGCATTTCAGGATGAAATAGATTACAGCACTGTACATTGGTTTAATAAACATATAAACACAGACATTTTTAAAATGGCAGTTTTATTATATTTGGGTAAGTGTGCAGCATTATGTGGTTCTCTGTTAGTGTCAACAAAAAATGTGGCCCCTTCCATCATTCAAGTTGCCCATTCCTGGTTTAAGAATTCATTTTTCCTGTCACCTTTTGGAAATTTGTCTATTTTTTAATGATTAATAAAGAAATGCAAATTTCCCTCCATACTACAACACTATTTTTGGTGACATTTATAAAATTGATGAATAATTATTGTTATTATTATTATTATAATTGTTTTTTTTTTTTCAGATTAATTGGCTGTGGCAGCCATCTTCAATCAGGATGACTCCAAAAGTTAAGTTTTGTAGATGTACATCCAGTGGTACTTTATTCAAATTTCATTAAAATACTTTCTTACATTATTAGATGTGCAGACACACAAACACACACACACACACACACACACAGACAGGGGCAAAAACATCTACCCATTTTCTTTACCTACTTCTCTTTTCCAGCAGTCACTGAGCAAGAGGTGGGGTACACCCTGGACAGGTCTATCACAGGGCCACATAGAGACAATGACACAAGCAACCATTCACTCTCACTCACACCTAGGGACATTTTAGAGTTACAAATAAAACCTAACATGCATGTTTTTGGGAGAAAATTGGAGAACTCAGAGAAAACGGATGCTGAGAGACAACAGCTTTCAAAAAAGTCACATTGTAAAAATAAACTTTCAGTGTGTGAGTGTGTGTGTGTTGGGGGGTGGGGGGTATTACCAGGCAGGCAGCTGTTGGTGTTACAGACTGTATGTTGTTCAAGTGGTCCAACACAGGCTGCCCCTCCAAGTTCTGGCTCTTGAAGTACTGTTTTATTCCGCATGGTAACCCCACCACCACAGGAGGTGCTGCACTCACTCCAGGCTGACCACCCACTTAATAAACAACCCACTACATGAAGAAAGATGGTAGACTGATCAGACACAGGGCTGTTACAGCCAATTTGCACTTTTAATATTTGGTAAACATGAGGCATACTCAAAGGATTACATGTGACTATTCCTACTTCTCAGACCTGGGCAAGGTGGCAGATCACAGCTGTCTATCTGCTCCATGTCAGTACAGGAAGGACCGCCCTCAGTGTCCTGACAACTTCGTATCCTTGTCCTTTGGCCATGTCCACACGAAACCATGCATGGGCTCCACAGACTCCAAGATCCATAAACAGGGCAAGGAAGTTTGGTGCAAACCAGAGTTCCATTTTCACACACACTACAGAAAGTGAAAATTAAAAAGGTGAGAGACAGTTCTTGGCAGCAGTACATGGTACATACCTGGTACTTACCAACCAAATACCATTTTATACCTGTTACTTACAGGGGCTAACTGGGCACTTACCAAATATTAACAGGGCACTAACTGTTACTTACTTGTATCAGGTACAATATATTTACATACCATGTGTATGTACCTCATATTAATCTAGTACTTACTATGTCTGGTGTAGTGTACAGACACTTACCATGACCCACTACCGGTACATAGCCACTAATGCACCAGGCAAGTTCCTTGTAAGTACAGGGTAAGTAGCCAGTATGTACCAGCTATGTAACCTCCAAGAACTAGGTATGTATCAGGATATATATGTTTTGCTATCAAAATCTAGCTAGCTAGTTTAGAGGAATAGTAAGACAGTTGAAGAACAAAACAACAAAAATGTAATACTCTTTCTAAATTCAAGATTTGGTTTAGATTTTTAAATGTTGAAAATGTTTTGTTAACATTAAAGAATAAACATCTCAGAATGATGTTCTCACCAGGTGTTACATTCAACAACCACCTCATCTTTAGGCTTGAACTCCAGCGTCCCATTGCCTGATGGGATACCACAGCGACACTGTTGCACTGGAACACAGTGGCCGTCCTGAAGCAGCTTCCCTTCTGAACATCGACAGCCTAAGATTATAGGAAGGCAGAAAAACATACATTACTGTGGGGGTTAAGTTCACCAGAGTATTAAGTTGTAATCATTGTATCTTGTATTGATGTTTACCAGAGTGACAGGTCCCTTGGAGACACTGTACATGCTCCCATAAGTCAGTGCAACTACGAGGACACTGATTGGCACAGCTGTCCTGGTAGGTCCGCTCCCGGTCCTCACAACGCTCACCTAAAATCATTTTTATTAAACTATATGAATATTAGACAGAAGCCATCATTTGTCCAAAATCCTTGAAAGAACACTAAGAGAAAACATTCAGAATCATCTTTAGCTGAAAAATAATAAAGCTGTATCAGAGGGCTGGGGTCAAACAGGATGTCATGTTCAGAGTACGTCACAGAGGACTCTCAGCTACTATCACACAAAATATTGCTCAATAAACAACTCAAACAACTTTGCAAAGAACTAATTTTGTTGACATCTTCAAGCACTTTATAACTATCAGAAATTTACAAATACATACATTTATTTTATTTCTTTAATCAGATTTATGAAAATTGCCAAAAAAAAAGCCATTTGATAAACATATACTGTGTATATATTTTTTGCTCCCTGAATGTGATTCCCAAGGAGATACTCGCTAAAAACTCAGGATCGAGTAGATGGATCAACTGAAGGACGATGCATCCATCACTTCCCATGTCGGCCCCCTGATGGATGTTTTTCCTATTACTTCAGGGCATGACTTTCACATGCTGCTTTCTGATGTAGATAGCTCTGCTTTAGCCCTCTATTTGTCATGGTGTTTGATGGAAGGAACGGAATTAGAAAGGCACACAGGAAACAGATTCAAAATTCTAAAAAAACTTGATTACCCAATAAAGCTCAGAAAGTTCAAAAGGCAAAACTAAGATTAACCACTCACGGTGAAATAGATGCAGTTTGAATATTGAGACTAATTATTGGCCCCATGTAGCCTGAACACCTCAGGCTAAATCTAGACAGAATTCTGCCCCGGCAGTTCAGTTATTATAAAATTAAAGATCTTCTTCCACCACTTTCACACCAGAGTTTTTTTTGCTAAAGAAAAACAGGGTTGATTCCAGTTAATTCTAAAGTTATAAGATCTTGTACAATGAACACCCCTCAGATTTTGTGCTGCTAATGTCTTTCTGCTACAATCTCACCAAGTTTGAGCATAATTCTTGTCCAATGGACTGAACTATAGCTACTGTTTTGTGTTTTTAAGTTAGTTGTCTGTCCGCTATCCAAGATTGAGGTGGCTCCATCTAGTGATTATTTCTTATTTTTTGATAAAATCTATCTAGTGTTTCATAAGATATTTTGCTACAAACAAAGTTAACCTCTGAATAGATTATATTAAAATTCCGAAAGAAGATCTTACACAATCAGTTAGGGCTCTCACTATATTGTGGATCAATATGAGCTACTGTCCAAAACTAACTTTAAATCAAAATTTATAAAATTTACCGTTTTTTTATTTCAGTTGATTATGGCCAATTAACTGTGGTGGCTACTGAAGTTGGGTTGACTTAAGCAGATGTACATCTGATAGTTACTTTCTGCAAGTTTCATTCAAATTCATTCAATTTATGGGATATTTTGCTAACAGATTAACACACAAACAAACATTTGCAAACAGGCAGAGGAAAAAACATTCCAACAAAGCAACCCCTGACATTATGGGATACAACCAAAGTCTGTTCCATGTAAAATTATCAAAAAGCACCATCTGTGCTTGTATTGAATTGAACAGAGAACAAGTCTTGTCCCATTTTCTCCAAAATATAAAAAATAAAACAACACTTTAAGGCACTAACAAAAAGGTTGCTAATCATCCACTGTTAGACTGACAACATGACAAAATCTCAGCCTGTCACACAGTCCCAGTCCCTGATTCCTAAATTGACAGGGGTTGTTTCACACATTCCAGCTCTACTCCTGATTTGCAAAGCAACATTTTTTGTTCAGGCAAATACTGAGTAAAGTGTACCTGGACAAAGTCCTGTGTTGCAGCTCTGGCTCTGTGTCTGTTGGCTCCTACAGTGGGGTCCTAGAGGAGAGGCCAGGGGCCGTCTGTAGCGCTGCCTGACTCCACCGCTGCACGGCTCTGCACATGCAGTCCAAACACTCCACGAACTCCACTGGCACAGATCTGGAAGAACAGAGTGATTAGCGTGATGATGGTGAATTTTTTTGTAATTATACAGACGATAGCCGATGACGTGTTTCACATATTTCCATTTAGCAAGCACTTGAGTAAAATCAGTCAACCTTAATAATATCTATTGTCAGACATGGATAAAACACAACTGTTTAAATAAACAAATGTTAATATTCAGTTGATTGAGAAATATTTAAAAAAATGCATGGTTACATTTTTTACTCTCAGTTATTATAAACTGGGACCAATCCAGTTTTGTCCCCCACCTCTCATACTTTTTATAGTAGGAGCACTAAACTTGTGAACAAATCTCATGAAATTTTGCTCACATGATTAAAAACAAGTATTTCAAGTTATTTCAAAATGAACCTCTTGTAATGAATATTTATACATAGATATTTTATACATACAGTTTCTTCTCTATACACTGACAGGCCATTTTATTAGGTACACCTTGCTGGTATCTGGTTTAATGGCAAATATTCAACAAGGTGTTGGACACGTTCTTTGGGAATTTTGGTTAATACTGATGTGATTGCATCATGCAGTTGCTGCAGGACGGTCAGCGGCTCCTCCATGATGTGATTCATCCAAGCAGCCAATCCTTTTTTTCCTCTCTCTATTTTAATTGCTCATTGTCCAATTTGGGTGATTCTGTATAAACCGTAGAGTCAGTTTCCTGCTCTTAGCTGATGAATATGTATCCAATGAAACAAGTCAGTGACTTCTGCAGTCGACCTTGCAGCTCAGTATAACATGTCAGTCTTACATGTTTCCTGAATCTTCTGCATACAATCTTTAGATGCCAACTAAGTGTCAAACTGCTGGAGCAGAATCAAGAAAAGTGGAATGGAGCAACAAGGCATCACATTTTCCCTTTTCTTGCAGTGGAGTAAAATTTAAAACAATAACTACAAGCTGAAAGTGGCTGTATTTTTTGGATTGTAATGAAAAAAGAGACATGTTTTTGTAAAACAGCAGTTTACCTCTGCAGATGTTAATATCAGGACAGACCCTCTCTTCTACCAGTGGTCCCGGACATCGGCTTTCCTCTTCTCTCAAGACAGGTAGACCAGAATCTAGGTCTAAGCAGGCTCGGAAACGTTTCTGAACTGAGACCATTCTTGTACCACTGATGACCCCTTCAGTACGGAGCTGCTCAGAGGGTCTGCAGGGGGAGCAGGGAGACCACTCGGACCACTCGCTAAGGGCAGCTGGATGAAGGAAAGTAAAAAGCAGGGCAGGGTTAGAGGGCAACGAGGTGAGGAGACTTATGCAACAGAGACCTCTTATATAAGTTTTTTAACTTCCTTACCTTCACACTCTCTCATATCACAGTGAAAAGTCCCGTTATGACAAAGGCTTGAGAAAGAAAAACAGATAAAAACCAACTGATTCAGAAAACGTTGAAGATATAACATACAAAATAACATAAACAGGCACTGAATAAAACAGATCAGTAGAGATAAACATGAGATTACAGCTATACTTTCTGCAGTGTGTGGCATAACTGTCCATAACCTTTCAGAATAAAAACAAAAACAAACTAATTTGTCGGACACAGGAAGGTACAAAAGCCTTTTGATTTGAACAGTTTGGTCTTCACCAAGTGCTGCAGTCTACAGCGACTGTGGCCCCTTGAGGGACAGTGACAGGTGTTGGAGGTTGTCCTGAAGCCTGGTACTGCAGGTAGACACATCCACAGTCCTGTGGAGGAACACAGCTACCATTCTGCTGCAGCAAACCCTGCAAAGAAACGTGTGATTATTAAAAAAAGAGCATTGTTTCATTTTTTTATTTCATCTCGATTTATGGAGGGTAAAACTTCCCTGTTACTAATGTGGAATTAAATAAAGAGCTTTTTGTTGTGCTAGTTTTGTTGTGAACTTTTTTAATGAACATTTTCTCAGATGTCTCTGCTCCGACACAGAACACTGTGAAGTCATAATTCATTGTTTGCTACTTTACTTCCTTTAAATCATAGGTAAGTAAGCTCTAACTCAACACAAACGTTTATGTCAAAATACTAATACAATTCAGATGATCTGAATGCCTTGTAAACTTTAGTTTGTGATCAAACTTCTGACAGCCCATTGAGTGAGCAGGTAACCAACATCCACTCACACTGACACTTTTACACTACATTACACTTTTTACTGTCATATTTGAAAGCTTATGAAAAGGAAGTTTGCCCAAGCTGCATTTGGTCTTATCAATGTCAATGTTAGACTTATTTCTGAACAACAACAACATTATGGTTCACTAAAGTGCTAAAAACTAACAAGAAAAACCTAAAAGAATTATTTCAGAAAAACACATTAAAACCAACAGGTGCAATAAAAAAGGCTAAAAGCACACCAAAACAAGGAAACACCACAACATAAATAATCTAATGGAATTCAAACAGGCCTTGAATTGAAAGCCAGTGTAAAAAAGTTTATTTTTCTATTTGGAATTTAAAAGACCATAAATTCTGTGGTATTATCATCAAGGGGCAGGTTGTTCCAGTGCCTGGGGTCTTTAACTGCCAAAGCCCCATCCCTTTTGACCAAACAACCTAGTGAGATCATCAGTTTGGTAACTTGGTGTAAGAAGAACCATGAGCTCAGTGCTATATGAGATGATTGTGGGGTTCAGGAGAAACAATGCTCCTGTAGCCCCTCATCAATCTGAATAACTCCCCAGTGGATACAGTGCAATCCTTCTACCTCCGTGGTACCACCCTGTCACAGGACCTGAAGTGAGAGATACACATTAACTCAACCTGCCAAGGACAATGATGGTGCCTTTTTCCTCTTCTATCACTGGATCTATCTTCACTTCCATCACAGTCAGGGTCGCAGCTGCTGCTGCTAAAGACAAAGCCGGACTGCAGCGAGTCATCAGTTCTGTTGAAAAGACAATCGACTGCAGCTGACCCCTCTTCAGAACCTTTACACTCTCGGACCTTGAGGCGGCCTCGGAAAATTGCCACTGACCCCTCTCACCTTGAAAATGAGCTTCAACAACCACTTCCTTCTAACCAGAGGTTACAGTCCATCAGAACCAGTTTATTAATATAAAAAAAGCAGCTTCTTCACATCAGCTGTCGGGTTACTAATCACTCACTTGAACATGTTTCGTTCTCGTTATAGCAACACCAAAAATGGGCGAGTCTTTATGCTTTTTCACGTTTTACTTTCACATTTTAAAATTTTGCATATTCCATATTTTGCATGTTTATTTTAGTCTTAAACTTCTGCATATTTTTTTATTTTCATATTTGTTTTAATAATTAGTGACAACTGTGTGCAACATTTTGCTTGTGTGTTTATTCTGTTGTTAAGCTCCTCCCCCTCTCATTAGTCTGATATTTAGCCAAAACAAAACAGCATTTTTGGAAATGTGACCTCAAACAACAGTTTAGTCTGATTTGATGTTAGTCAGTGAGGAAAAGAAATGAGCGTCTCTTTCTATACAAAGTATGTAAACATTTGCTTTCAACTGTAAATGTTTGACACTGTAAGACTGATCCTACTCTGGTTTGCTTTACTGAGTGTAAACAGAGTGATCGCAGTAAACATAAATGCATGTATTGTCATCTTCTTGGAAAATGGTTAGAATAAAAAAATAAAGGTGCCTGAATAAATGTTTGTTTACCTCAGGACAATAACAGCCAGGTGTGCACTCCCTGGCACCCGAACACAAATCATCACGGCCAGTCAGTGCGCAGTGTTTTTCACAGGGAGCACCACATGCCAAGTAAACAAACGGGGCTTCACAGGCTACAAATGGGGAAATGACAATGATTAATGTGGCTTTTTGGTAATATCACTTATAGACAAAAAAATAAAACAGTCACAATCACTCAAAATGACTTAATCAGTACCAAGCATAGCTAAGATGTGTGTAGCAGATTAATCAGCTCACCATCACACTGACTGAGACTGCAGGCCCGGCTCTGCGTTTCCACAGGAGTGCACTGTTGGCCCCTGGTGGCCGAGGTGAGAGCGACACGATAACGCTGCTGCCTCTGAGACTCACAGGAGCACTGAGACCAGATGCTCCATGCAGACATAGGGCAGCCTGGGCAGGAAGACAATTTATCTACTTATTGTTCACTCCAGCAGCTTTTAGAGAGTCACCACAGATTATATTGAAACAATGGTGGGATTTCAATAAAGTGACATTCAATTTAAGAAAAACTAAATTTGTGGTATTTGGAAATAAAATGCCTGAAGAAACCTAAATAAAAATGTTGCATTTCCTGTGTAAATTCAGTGCGATGCTTATGAAGTTGAAAATGTTTCAAAGCAAAACTGTTTATATGAGTTAAATATGAAGGAAAACAAAAGTGTAAAATCAGAAAGTTAGCAACGTGTCAAAAAATCTGTTACAACCAGAAATGTAGCTAAAACCAGCAGAAAATTGCTGAATGAAGAGGAAAAAAGCTGATATGGCCACCAAAACATGAATTTAGCTGAATAAAGCTCAATTTAGCAAAAGCAACAATACAAATAAAAATAAAAAATAGCTAAAATTAAGAAAAAAATGAAAACAACAGACTGAAGCTGAAAGGTGTTGGGAAAATATCTGAAAACTGCTAAAATTTGCAAAAAAAAAAAAAAAAGCAGAAGGAAGCTGAAATCAGCACAAAGAAATTAAAAAAGCTGAATCAGATTAAATGAAAAAAAGTGCAGTAAAAATTTATAAACATTTTGAAGGATTTTAAGTATGTTAAAGAAAAAGACTGAAATTGCTGAAGTATCAAAGGTCATAGCAGGAATGTCCTAAAGAAGCTGTTATATAAATTGTTATATAAATTGTTGAAAGTGTGGAACGAGATCCCAGAAAAATGTAAAGAGGAAAAATGAATAATCTCAATTGACAAAACTGAGATAGAAAAAAACAAACAATTTAATTTCTGGGTACAATGTTGGACCATAAAATTTGCTGGAAACGACAAATTATTATAAGATGAAAATTGGCAAAAATTGTGCACTAAGTTCAACACAGTCTGAACCACAAAGCCCTGTTGATTCTGAACTCATCACTTGTTTTATCATATCGGTCTTACTGTGTGAAAATGTGTGGTAATAAAAAATTAAGCACAAACCACTTTCTAAGCTACAAAAGAGATCAATCAGAATAAATCACTAAGTGGGGTTTTGGGAGCACAAAAACATTATTTTTAAAGTCAAATATATTTAAATTTAATGATTTGGTTTTATTCAAAACTGCACAGTTTATGTTTAAAGCAAGAGACAAAGAGCTTCCAGGAAATCTTTAAAAACATGTTTTGTTACAGAAAGAAGTTACTGTTTAAACTAAGAGGAGCGTTCAAACCTCAAAAACACAGTTTATTCAGTGAGGAAAATCATGCATGTATCTGTGTGTGGAGTAATATGGAATGAGTTAAATGTTGAACTGGAAAACTGTAAAAATATAAATCAGTTAAAAAAAAATACAAAAAAGTAATTTGAAGTTGTTACATAGTGAAACACTGATGTGTTAAAAGCTATTATTAAATTCTGCTGTAACTGAGATAACTGTGCATAAAGTAAAAGGGTTTAACAAAAATAAAAATCAGAATTATTTTTTATCAATTGAAAAGAGGGACTTCCTGTTTGTGGACGGAGTTTTTTTCGCGACGCTCGCGACGCTTTGTTGTCTCTTTTTTTCCGTTTTAT